>VMDR010014435.1:0-23554 GCA_007922815.1 Macrotus californicus | reverse complement strand
AGGGATTTCTCTGCTCCTGATTTCTAGTTTAATTCCACTGTGATCTGAGAACAGACATTGTGTGATTTCTATTTTTCACATGTGTTAAATTATGTTTTATGGCCCAGAGTGTGATCTATCTTTGTGGATGTTCCAAGAGAGCTTGAGAAAAAAAAATGTATTCTGCTCTTTTTGGATGGAATAATCAATAAATATCAATTATATCCTGTTGAGTGAAGGTATTGCTGAGTTCAAGTATGTGCTTACAGATTTTCTTCCTGTTGGATCTGTCCATTTTTGTGAGAGGGTTGTTGAAGTCTCCAACTATGATAGTGGATGGATCCATTTCTCCTTGCAGTTTTATCAGTTTTTGCTTCATGTAGCTCGATGCTCTGTCGTTAGGCATATACATGTCCAGAACTGTTATCTCATCTTGGAGAAATGACCCCTTGATCATTATGTAATGCCCATTTTTATCCATAACTTTCCTTACTTTGAAGTCTCCTCTGCTTGAAATTACTATAGGTACTTCTGCCTTCTTTTGAGTAGTGTTAGTGTGGTATATTTTTCTCCATCCTTTCACTCTTTTTTAAAAAAAAATATTTATTTATTTTTAAAGAGGGGAAGGGAGGGAGAAAGAGAGAGAGAGAAACATCAATGTGTGGTTGCCTCTCATGCGCCCCGAACTGGGGACCTGGCCCACAATCCAGGCACGTGCCCTAAACTGGGAATCGAACCAGAGACCCTTTGGTTTGCAGGCTGGCACACAACCCACTGCGCCACACCATCCAAGGCATCCATCCCTTCACTCTTAATGTGTGTCTTTAAATCTAAAATGGGTTTCTTGTAGAAAACATGTAATTGGGTTGAATTTTTTTATCTCCTCTGACAATCTTGGTCTTTTAATTGGTGCATTTAGAGCATTGACTTTCAAAGTGATTACTGATATAGCTGGATTAACACCTACCATATTTATTAGTTTCTCCACCTGTTGCCTTTATTCTTTATTCCAATTTTTGCCTTCCACTCTTTTTGGCTTTTTATGGTTTTAATTGAGCATTTTCTTTATTTTATTAGCATAACAATTAAAGTTCTTTTTATTTTTTTAGTGGTTGCCCTAGAGTCTGCAATATACATTTATAACTACTCTAAACCCACTGTCAAATAACACTATACCAGTTCATGAGTAGTGGGAGTACCTAATAGTAACAAAATAATCTGAATTCCTTCCTCTTGTCTTTTGTGTCATTCATTGCTATCGTTCATTTCAATTATATGTAAGCATACATAAGTATATATGCATACACATATGACATATACATATATATGATAGATACATGAGCGTACATAATTGAATACACTATTGCCATTATTATTTTGAGCAAACCGTTATGTTAAATCAATTAAGATTAAGAAAAATAAGAATTTTTATTTCATCTTCACTTATTCCTTCTTCAAACCTTTTCCTTTCTATAGATCTGAGTTTCTGAGATATATTTTTCTTCTCTAAAACAACTTCTTTTTAACATTTCATGTAAGGCAGGTATTCTGGCACCAAATTCCCTGAGTGTTTCTTTTAAAATATTTTGAAAGTTTTTGTTTTTCCTGTACTTTCAAAGAATAATTGTTCAGGGTACATAATTCTACACTGACTTCTTTTTTTTTCACTCAATACTTTAAATATCTTACCCCTCTCTCCTCTTGTTTGCATGATGTCCAAGAAGTTGGTTGTAATTCTTACTTTTATTTACTTTGTAGATAGGTTATCCTACCCTATGCTGACTTCTTTCATGTTTATTTTTTCTCTGGTTTTCTGTAGTTTGAAAATTATATATGCCTAGGTATAGTGGCTTTATTTGTTTCTTGTTTTGTTTTGTTTTTGGCATTTACGTTGCTTGGTGTTCTCTGGGCGTCCAGGGTCTGTGGTTTGGTGTCTGACATTAATTTGTAGGAAATTCTCTGCCATTATTGTTATTTCTTTAACTCTATTCTTTTTCTTCTTCTGATATTCCCATTTTGTGTATGTTATGTTTCTTGAAGTCATCCCTCAGTCCTTGGATATTCTGCTCTGTTCTTTTTTCAGTCTTTGTTCTTTTCGTTTTCTCTTTGTTTATTTTTTTGAGATTCTATTGATTTATCCTCTAGCTCAGAGAGTCTTTCCTCAGCAGAACCTAGTCTACTAATAAGCCCATTAAAAGCATTCTTCATTTGTGGGGTTTTTCTTTGCCTTTGGTATGCCTTATAATTTTTCCTTGATACACAGACATGATTTACTAGGTAAGAGGAGCAGTTATAAATAGACCTTTGGTAATGTGGCGGTGAGATGTGAGAGGAGGTGAAGCATTCTACAGTCCTATGGTTAGGTATCAGTCTTTCAGTGAGTCTGTGCCTCTGGCCTGTGATCTTCCCAATTGTTCCTGTTCATTTCTCCCCCCTTAAATGGGACAGGATGGCTAGAATGGGCTGGAGTTGGCTATTTCCCTTCTCCCATGTGGGAGGCTAGAGCTGATTGAATGGAGCTGGCTGCTCCTCTTACTCTGGTAAATTAGGCTCTGATAAAACCCCAGAAGGTGAGGCTCTCATTAGCTAGTTCTCCTAAGGGCAGATGTTGTTAAGAAGAACAGAGTGCTCTGTCCTATTGCACAATGGCTCCTTTCCTCCTCCTCTACTGGAAGGCCAAGGAAGTTTCTCTGGTATTTACTGTGGGCATCTGGTTGAGTTCCTAGAGATATATCGCACACTATTACGGGACCTCCCATGCCTGGATCACCCTGGTGTAGTTAACTCTCAGAGGTGTCCACACTGATTCTCCAGCAATTCATCAATTATAAATCAGTTTTATAATTGCCAACAGCCCACCAGAAGACAGACACCTCAATCCGACAACTATCTGAATGAACTTACAAATGGATTCCTCCCTTGAAACTCAGCAGACACCTTGATTTTGGCCTTGTGGTATCTTGAGAAGAGACCCCAGTCACAGAGTGCTGGGCATCTGACCTACAGAGCTGTAAGCTAAAAGATGAGTGTTGTATTGAGTTACCAAGTTTATGGTAATTTGTTATGAAGCAATAGAAGCATATGCAAGCATCAATAGCTGCTTACCTCTCATCTAAAGAGAAACCCAACATTAGGGGCTTTCTGATAAAAACAAAACAAAACAAAACAAAACAAAACAAATGTGTACAACACAGAACATACAGGAATCTGACAAAAACCCAGAATGTGTATAACACAGAACATACAGGAATCTAACAAAAACCCAGAATAAGCCTCTTAATTCAGGAATCAACTTGCAGGCAAACATGGGGCAGAAGAATGTGCTGAATGGCACTATGGCTGTGCAGTGGGCAAAATTCCAGTCTGTGAGAGAGTACAAAGGCTGATGCTCCAGCTCTTCAATAGACAAACTGTGGGGAAAGAAACTGTTGGAGGGAGACTAGCTAGATTGAAATATACTCAAATGACATATCAAAAACTATTTAAAGGAATAGCCTAAACAATAATATCTACAAATACACATGTAGGTCATAAACTAAAAAGTAATACACAAAATGGATTACTATAAAAATCAAATTAGTATTTGTTGGGGAGGAGGCAAAGGATTTGAGATTGGGACAGAAGCAAGAAAAACTTCTGAGGTGACTGTCAGACTTCTATTTCTGGACTTGAATGTTGGAAAATATTAAATTACTTGCCATGACTATTTGTTGAGTGAGTTCATTAAAACATTGCCACAAAGCTATAAAACAAATATTTTTGTCTTTATTACTTATCCTTACAACCTAGAAAGTTGCTTAAAAATTCAAACAACACAAAGTTCTTCACTGAGAAAAGCTTGGATTGTGACATCTCATCAGGTGACTCCCAAAGTCATTTGAATGTAGAAGAGAAAGATCACCTGTCTATTCCCTTAGGAAAATCTTTTAGCTCTTGTCCCTACAAAGAGCATCAGAAGGTACAATCCTGCTCAACAAACTCAAGGCTTATAGGACCACTGTGGGGAACTTAAATGAGAGACATTGGTATAAAATGCTACCTGGGGACAAGTGGAAAGACTTCAGTTTGGAGGAAAACAGAAAGTGTAAGATATTATGGCAAACTTGGAGTCATTGGGCTTTTCTAAAAGAGGGAGAAGACTGCTCCTTTACAGACTTGTTGCAGATATGGGGACATTAGGAGCAAGTGTTAACCAAGTGTTTTTCAAGGGAGCTTGGAAACGTAAATATTTGTGTGAATCTCCTCCCCCTTCTTTGTTATTAAATAATTCAAATGTAAAATACTGCCTTACTGCCTTACTGCTTGGGCCAATGTTGTGAGAGCCACATTAAACACTCTGAGGTCAGGTCCACCCAACAGGTTGCAGTTCGCTGCCTCTGGATGAGGATCCAGAATGAGGATTTACATAGTTCTGCTGTGCCACCCCGGCTGCTCCCAACACACAGGTGTGCGCTCACAGCGTGTGTGCTGATTCCTAAGCTGCTGGAGGTGTCTCAGTGGAACAGTGTCCTAAAAAAGACTTTGTGACAGCTTCCGTCCACTAGGCAGGTCTTCTCCTCAAATTAAACCCTTATTAAATGTGTTCTGCTCTGAAGGGGGCAAGGAAGGATTGACTGGGTGAGGAAGGATAGGACTCCCCATGCAGAAGGAGTTAGGCCGACTTCAGGGCCTCCATGACGGAAGTTTGGGCAGTTCCTCAAACTGCCTGAACCTCCAAACCCTGGATCTTTGGCTCCCACAAGGACCTACCTACCTTCCACTACAAATAGGGAGGGCATAGGCAGCTCAGGTGCGGCAATGCTGTGATGGACAAAAGCGCTGGAGGGAGCTGAACATTGCCAAGGCTCTTGACCACCATTTGCACTGAGGCCTCATATTATTCCTTTGCTGTCTACTAAGGAACTCCAAAACTGCAATTACACAGCTGGTACCGTTCATCACTGTACCCTTGAGTGTGAAAGGAGAATTCGAAATTACAGTCTGAAATGGGCACACAATTCCTACCGTAAAATAATATTATTATTTCCAGAAATCCCAAATTGTTGTAATTTGGCTTTCACCCCGAAGGGGGGAAAAAAAACTAAGATCGTAGGGTTCCAAAATTTCTAGCTAGATTCCAGATGTCTCACTAGAAAAAGCAAGAAAAGATTTCTATATGTTGGGTAGATGGTTTTCCTAAAGACACTAGTTTTCTTGAACATTCATTAGAATAAGTAAACAAAAAAAATCCCTACTAATATGTTAAAAAGAACTTTGTTAGAAAATTCTCCAAACCCTCCTGGTCCCAGAGATAAATGTCAATGTCATTAAAATTTCCCAGCATACTCTGTGGCTTATTTAAATGGTACCAGCTAGCAGGTCCGGCTATTTCTGGGGTGTTTCTAGCCCATTTGGAGTGCTAGGTGCCTTTTGTAGGATTACATAGGTGAGTAAGGCTTGCTGATGAACTGGAGATTCATTCTGTGGCTATATTTTATGTGGTGTTTATGAGCATATATTCATCTTAATACTTCACTTAAATACCAGGCACCTATCATCCCAAGGTTCATGTACCTGAGTGTATGCTTTGTGTCTGACACTGTGCACCTGTCAGGGCTGCAAAGGAGACTAAGAGCTTCTGTCTTTAAAGAGCTTGTGAACTGGTTACAGCTCCTTCAGGAGCCTCAGTTTCCTCTTCAGTAAATGAGAGGGCTAGATTAATGATTTCTGAAGTTCCTTTCAGTAACTCTACAAGTGGTTGCCAAAGATCTGACAGCCAGATTAATAAAGACATCTGTCTTTTCTTTTCTTGGATGAAATATGGAACACAAAACACATGCAGGACTCTCAGAAGAGGCTGACATAATTCTCAAGTCTGGACTTGGGTTGGCGTGTAAGATACACACACTTAACACACGATGTGCCTCTCAGACTTGAGTCCATCACCAAACTTCTGTGCCTAGAATACCAATTTGCAAACTGAGTGTTGGGTTTATGGTAGAGATAATAACATGTCCATAGGATTTTGGAACTGGGGACTAGTGTTTCTTTTCACAAGAAATCAAATGGGCACTGCATGCACTGTGACACCTCTGACATCATGAACGAGATTGGGAGCAGGGATGGAAAGACTAGAACACTGCACAGCTTAGGAAATAATCAACAAATGAAATGACAACTTCAGGATTTGGAAAAAATAGTTGCAAAGCATATATCTGATAAGAAGTTAATATCCAAAATATATGAAGTACTAACACAACACCATAGCAACAAAACAAACAACCTAATTTTTAAAAATGGGCAAAAGACCTGACTAGACATTTTTCCAAAGAAGACATACAAATGGCTAACAGGTACATGAAGAGGTGCTCAGCATCACTAATCATCAGGGAAGTGCAAATCAAATCCACAGTGAGATATCTTCACACCTGCTAGAGGACTATTGTCAAAAAGTAAAAGATAACCAGCATGGCGAGGGCACGAGGAAAAGGGGACCCTTGTACACTGTTGGCGGGAGCATAAATTGGCACAGCTGTTGTGGGAAACAATATAAAAGTTCCTCATAAAGCTAAAAATATAACATACAATGCAGCGATCTCTTTTCTGGATATGTTCTCATAGGAAATGAAATGATACCTTGAAGACGTACACCCGTGTTCTTTGCAGCATCACTCACAATAGCCAAGGTATGGAAACAACGTAAGTGTCCATCATCAGGTAAATGGATAAAGAAAGGAGAGTCTGCCATTTGCCACAACATGAATGAACCTGGAGGACAGTATGCTAAGTACAATCAGCCAGACACAAAAATAAACAATCGCTCTGCATAATCTTACTTATGTGCGGAATCTGACAAAGTCAAATACATAGAAGCAGAGAGTAGCTACCAGGGGCAGAAAGGCAGGGGAAATGAAGAAATGAAGAGATGTTTGTCAAAGGGTATAAAGTTCCATTATACAGGATGAATAAGGCTAAAGATCTAATGTACAGCATAGTAACTGTAGGTAACAATACTATAGTGGATATTAGACATTTCTAAGATAGTACATTTCAAGGGCTTTCATCTCTCTTTCTCTCTCTCTCTCTTTCTCTCCCTCTCTCTCTCTCTCTCTCTCTCACACACACACACACACACACAATACAGTAACTATATGAGCATAAGATGTGCTCATTAGCCTGACTGTAGTGATCAGTTCACTATGTGTACATATAACAAGCCCTCATGTTGTACACCTTAAATATATACAAATTTTACTTCAAAAGGAAAGACAAGAACAAACCTGGGTTTTAAAGTTACCCATAAAATAGGAAGTCTACCTCAGAAGATTATTGTCAATGAAGTAAAGTATGGGAGGTATTCAGCATGGTGACTGGCAGTGGTGAGTTCTGAGACAATGTCATTTGTTACTGGGACTACAAACCCTGTGCGAGCACCCAATGCAGTGCAGTAAACATGCTCAGAAAATGTTTACCTCCCTTTCCATGCCTTCCTCCTCTGATACCTCGACACTTCCTTAGCTCCACCATCCGTAAGTTATTCTGCCCTCCAGCTGCCCTGGAAGGCCTCTTATTAGGTCTATACAAAACACACCACACCCAGGTGCTCACTTAGCAAACCAGTGGAAACTTTCTAGCAGAGAGAGTCCCTGCTGAAGCGCCCAGATCATCCTTACTACCATTTGTTTGGAAGCCTTTAGCTGATTCACAATGTACACTAATGAATGGAATCTGATACCTTGCGTACAAAGATAGTCATTGTCCCCGGCATGCTTCTCCCTGAATACAGCTGCTCTGAGGGTTCCACAAACTACAGAATGCCAAAACACTGCTCCTGACACCTCACACCTGCTCCCCAGGGCACATCTCACCCCACACCAGCCAGGCTACCTCCATGAGCCACGTTTAACGACTCTACAATGCTCAGATTAACTCTTTTGCTTGACTGGCTTTTATGGATGTAGCAAAGTCCATTTGGCCTTGTTTTAATAACATCCCAATAAAAGAGCTGGGAAATTAGATGCTAGGAATGACATTTAAATCCTCCATTTCCCTTTGCTGCAATAATAGCCTTCTTGATAATAAAGTAGATAAATTTTATTAAATTATATGGAGTTTTTCCATTTGAAAGCAATTAAAAAATGCTTTCAGTTCACAATTACAAAACTATTCACTTCAGACTTGAGGCTGACATTTTTATTGGTAATCTGAGTTATAACATGTTCAGCTTTATGCCCATGCGTTGGCCCCTGATACTTCTGCCAACTTTTTATGGTTTTATGTGAAAGTACAGTATTTAAGCCTCCTCCGAATTCACGAGCTTCCCCTGCTTCTGAAAAAGGCTCTCTCAGTGTCTGAACAACGCACAACCAGGGCTGATGTTTATTTAAAAACATCTGCTCCATCCTTTGTGGTATAACATACCAAAGTAGCCTGACGTTTTAAATACTTCTTCTTACACTCTATGTCAAACAACAAGAGAACGTAAGTATTTTCGTGATGAAAAACTATTCAGGGCAATTACAAGATGATATAGTAAGTGGACTAAATGGTGCCCAAAGTAATCAAAGGAAAACACCAGGATTAGCCCAAATGCTGCAAAAACCCACTTTCATGGAGATTTCTAGTTCCCTGAGTATCTCCATGATTATGCCTTACATCTTAGTGCTTCCTACTTGATAGTGAAAATAGTCCCTTGTTAGTTTGTTTAAGATAAGAGTGTGAATTATTATTTTTTAAAGTTTTTGACAAGTTGGGAGAGGCAAAAAGAACACTATCTCTGCATTCCTGAATGTTCTTTGCACCTGGCAGCCCGGAGTGGCTAGACGTCCTTTCAATGCTGCTGCGCACCGATTCACTGGAAAGCATTTCTCACGGCCACTCTTCCTTATGCCCAGTGCACAGGGGCATTAAGGATGTGAGGAAATGCAGTTTTTTATTTATATGCATATGAATCACTTAACTACCAGAATATTGCTAAACAGAGACCCTGTTCAGCCTATTTTCCTTCTTTCTTTTTCCTTTTAACTTGTCGATTTTACAGAGAGAGTATGAGAGACAGAGAAACATTGATTTGTTGTTCCACTTATTTATGATTCATTGGTTGCTTCTTGTACGTGTCCTGATTGGGCACGGAACCCGCAAACTTGGTGTATCAGGACAACACTCTAACCAGCTGAGCTAGCTGACCAGGGCTGCTCGGCCTATTTTAATGATAAAATGCCTATCTCCAGAAAAAGAGGTGCTTCTAATAGTTTCAGAGACAATTTTCATAATCCAAACATACATTCAACATTGAGCCCAACACAAACACACACATGGAAAAAAACTGTTTTCTGCTGTAGACTGGGCAGAAGTAAACTGGTGTAGCCTCTATTGATAATAACACATTACAAATGCTTTTAATCAACAGAAAACCAGATGCCTGAAGGCACTTGAACATTCTCTTGGACGTGAAGCAAAGGAGGCACTGAAAGAAGATGAAAGTCAAACATGGCTCATTTCCTGAGGAGCAATTTGACAGCCGCACTGCACCCAAAGTAGAAGAAAGAGCAGCTCTGGTTATTAGCAGGGGGCAGAGTGGTTTCTCACTCTTGAAGAAAATCAATTCTGCAGTCACAACAACCCGAGCTGCCAGTGTGGGGAAAAAAGACTTCAACTATCCCAGCAGAAATGGGCACTGTCCTGCCCAGCCCAGCCCAGCAGGAACTCCTGTTCTAACTTGTGTAGGAGGGCTCAATGCTCATTCTCAGGATAAACCTCTGACCACCCCCTGCATTCCACACCTGGGAATCTGCCACCCTTTGGGCTAACGCAACTGCTCCAACTGTGCCCAAATGCATCCCCTAAAAGAAGCCAGAAGTCGAGGGTCTTAGGATATGTAGAGAGCAGACGCAACAAGGAAATGTTATTTGTGACCTTTTAATATTGCAGCTCACTTTGGTCCATAAATCTCCTTTTCTGATCACACCAACCTACCTTGTGAACACACAGCCCTTTGATTGCCTCTTTATTAGCTTAGCAAATGGAGTGGTGGGTGAGCTTCTGTCATGGTGCTGACTCTGTTACAAAGTGTAAAGGAAATTCCCATCCACCTATGGACCAGGAGGCACCCGAATGTCAAAATACATCTGTTTTATGGACATTCAACAGGAATGTTTTAGACAAAAGCACAATTATAAATCTCTACTTTCTGCTACTCTCTAGTGGACCCTTCTACTCATCATGTAACATGTCAAAGCACGTCCCATATTAAAATAAAAGAATAAAAAGGGGCCAAAACAACTCCCTCGATCCCTGCATCTACCACCGTATTTTGGTCCTCCTCTTCCTCTTAGGAAGAAATAGTTGTGAACCCTGTCTTCATTTCCTTTTCTCCATTTTTTCCTTTAAACCCCTCCAATCAGGCTGTTGCCCCCACAATCAACCAGAACAGCAATTTTCAATGTCGCAAAAATTACTCCTTGTTGACACTTGCTTACTGGCTGCTTTATTTTCAGTCTCCTATGTTTATCCTTCTTCATATCCCCAACTTTTAAATGCTCAGCCTTAGACTCCATCTCTTTTCTATCTACTCTGTCCGTCTGAGTGATCCACCCAGACCCAAAGGTTTAGATTCTATCTCTATGTTGATGATTTTTTCAAAGTATATTTCCAGTCCAGATTCTTGCCTGAACTTTGGAGACCCCCAAACTGCTTCCTCCACATTCTCATCTGAATGTCTGTCCATTTCTCCTAAAATCTTCCCATCTTGTGAAATGGCAGTTCCATTCTTCAAGGTGTCCCACTTCACCTGATGCCCCTCTACAATTAGGTATCCTTGGCTCCTCACTTTTTCCGTGCCTCATGTCCAATCTGTCAGAAAGTTATTTGATTTTTAGAATCAAATTGCTTTTCACCATTCTAGTTCACACTGCTATCATCATGCTCTCAGGTGAGTGCCAAAGCCTCCTATCAGAGCTCCTGGCTTCTACCCTTAACCCCAAATGCACATTCTCCACAAAGTGCCCAAAAAGATCCTTTCAGCATACATATTTAAATTATCACACTGTAACATTGGTTCTTTGGTGTATATATCATGGCCCTGATACTCTCATGATGAAAATTTTCCAATGGCTTCCTAAAGTCTGCACTGCAGTGCTCAAAGCCCTGTGCAATCTGACCACCCACTGCTTCCCCGCTCCCTGCTTGCTCTGCTCCCACACACTGCCTGCCCTGCTGTTTCTTAAACCCAACAGTCACTGTCTCACACTGGCCTCTCCTCTGTAATGCCTGTAATGCTTGTCTCCTGAACATAAGCATAGCTGAATACTTCACTTTCTCCAAGTTCACTACTCAAATGGCATCTTATCGGGAAAGTTTTCTCTGACTCTCTTGTCTAAAACCCAACTCCCAATCTCTACCCTGTACTGTATTTTTCTCTCCTTCACAGCACTTAGCACACTATCTGGCCTACTATTTCTGTACTTATTTATTTGTTTGTATGTTTATCCATCTCTCCTTACTACTAAGGAAGCTTAATGAGGGAGAAAGTTTGTCCTTTGTCACTACACTCCATTGTCCAAAGGAGTATGGTTCATGTAGGACTGCTCAAATATATGTGAAATCATTGAGTCAGCACATCAAATAATATCAGATTTAGAAAGGACCATAGAGAATTTCAAATGAAATTGAGTTTATCACACATTGCCTTACCCAGCAGAAAAAAGTCAGACATTCTTGTCACAAGAGAAGCAGTAACTTTTACCGGTCATTGACGGTATCCTTTACTTTGCAAAGTTAAAAGAAGAAAAAGGCAGATTTTTAAACTTGAAAGACATTTAAGAAAGAATGACGAGACAGAAAATTCTGCAAACTAGAGAAAACCTTAATTAGTGACAATTCTCTGTGTTCATAGTTGCACATGTCTACATAAACACATGTATGATTGTCTCAGAGAGGAAACAAAAGGTGTCTCAGGGGGTAAGTTACTGCCATATGTGACAACGACAGGGGAAAAGGAGCAGGGCACAGGGAACAGCGGTCTGTTTGTCCACGCATGCGTGATTAACCCAGTGGGTGAGAAAGCAGGTTCCCAGCAAAGGAACGCAAGTTACCATGCGGGGGGATCAACGTTTTTCTGTGTGGTGAATCTGTGATAAGCATTTATTTTAGAGAAATCAATTTCCTTTAAAAAAGGTGTGTGGTCCAGATTCTCCTCTGAGTGGCACAAGATACTACCTGCCCCGAATCATCATCCTATGAAAGATTCCTTTGACTCCAGCATAAACTTTAGGAAAATAGGACCCAATGGGACAATGTGCATTTTGGCGAGAGCACTGAATCATACTTTTACACATGTACACACACATAAACATACCTAATTTCCATCACTCTTCTTCCCATGTCCACAAGAATTCTCCTCTAGATTAATGTTCTACTCCTAGTTCTGATGTTGCAAAATGAGACAACACACTTAACATCTTTTATAAGTGGCACTAATGAAAGGAGGTAAAATGTGACCAGGCCAAGATAAGATTTCTGAAGCAAGGAAGGCAGTTTTGAGAGCTATTAGAGGCGCTGAAGTACTTTTTCCAATGTCTACCCACTTTTTCAGTGTTCTGAGTTTCAGTCAAATCATGGATCTGGAAACTACCAGCAGTGTGACCTGGGGCAAAGTTCTTCACTCTTAGATCCTCATTTCCTTTCCTCATAACACTGAGAACCCTCTGCCACCCTCATAAACCACGAGGCCATTGTGAGAATAGCATGAGAAAGCATTGAAGGAAGGGGCTAGTGCAGTGGACCATCCATGCACAGCATGATCCATTTCTTACATGACACCCACATTGCAATTCAACTTCAGTCTTATCACATGAGTCCCACTAAAAGTAGAATGTATGATGTGTCCGTGCTCTCCAGTAAAGAAATGGCATTTTTTCTTGTCCATTTGTTGAGTACTCACTTCTCTAAACTTGATTCCACTTCTGTGGAATTTCACCTAGTTTTTCATCTTGTTTTAAAACGTAATGAATGTGTTCCCTCTCACCAATCCTCTTTCATACTGAATAGTCACTTGAGCCAGTCCCTTGGAAATGGAAGAGTTGTCTAATTTCACAAGCCAAAGAATTTCTACCGTGATCTGCAGAGAGGATGGACAAAACTGAGTTAAGTTTTCAGCAAAGGCCATGCACAAACCTACCAGTTCATGATGCCAACCTCATCCTGCACCACATACTCCTCTTCCAAATCCCCACTCTCAGCAACCGACTGCAGTCCCCTCAGAGAGCGCCCCTTCTCCACCTCCACCCAACCCACCTCACTTCCCACAGGGAAGTAGAAGATGGTTCTAATCATTCATTTCTCACAATGCCCCCCCAGAGAAGACTCCCAACAAAAGAAACTGACTTCTAGTTCCAAGAACTGTGCATTTAAGTAAACACTCATTGCCATTTCCGTCCCTCTGCCACATCAAAGAGTAGTTGAGACTTCAGATACCTAACTCTTCTAAGAAAGTAAAAGTCGCACTAGATAATGTGCTCTGTAGATATAGTAGTGGCATAACATTAAGAACTGTTATATAAGTTAAGTTATTTTCATAAAATGGATTTTATAGAAAAAAGGCCAACTGGAAACACAAAGCCATCCTCTTTATTGTTGGTTTTTTCCTTTTCCTGGACAATGTTACATAATTTGTTTGAAATAGGCATTCTCCAAGACACATTTGGTTTTTTAAACAAATGGCATTCAAATTAACTGTGTAAATCTTTGCACTCAAGAATAAAACAGAAGTTTCCAAAAAAAGCTTTCGTCTTGAGGTTGAAACACCTCAAGTTGTGGATTTCAGACAAATTCCCACTCTTTTATCATATTTCTGGTCAACAGAAAGCAAGAACATCAAGTTTTAGCTTTGGTCAGACTACAAAAATGGTCACAAACAAGAAACATTTGGATTTTGCTACTATAACCAAAACAAGGAGGCAAATACTTAAAAAAAAAACATGAACACCTACTATGTGCTATGCACTCTGCTAAACAACGCAGTGTCAGACCATCCTATTAATTATTGCAATAATGGGAGGGTGCATAGGAATGCTATCATTGTCATCTTTAAACTCTTTGGAGTCTATGAGGAACTTTCACAACCTCCTAGCTCATTTAGAAGTCTGCAGCAAGTGTTAGGAAACACAGCTTGGTTTGGTTGACCCAAAAGGCAAAAGAAGAGGAAGGATTATGCTTTGTTCCCAGATGTGGCCCACATAGAGCTTTCCCCATGGTCATTTTAAAGCTCTGAAACAGGAAGAAAACAGCATAGTGTGTGTAAAAATGTGAGCAGAACAAAACAGTTGTTCTTTATAACAGCTGTATCTGAAAATGACAAGAAGGAGTTAAGGAAAAACCAGTATAACTAAATCACTGTTCCAGACAGAAGAGGCACTTGAACCTCACTTTTAAATTATGTCAACATTTATTTTCTTTATCCCAAGCTTAAATCAATAGGTATATATATTTCCAGGCCTTTAAAAAATATGAATTGGATCATAATGGTGTCCAAGATCATTTGAGCCCAGCACACTGAGAAAGAAAATGAGCTGAAGTACACAGCACATTTGCTTTCTGCCCTCGGACAGGCATGTGCTGCATTCAGTGGGAATTGCAGGGGTGCTCATGAGGGGGGAACTGGCCTGGGGCAATTGGGGACATGTGGCAAACTTGAGTAAAATATTCTATTAAATGTTTGGTTTCTGCCAACAGCTGCAATAGCTGCTCCCCTAAAACTTCACTCCACTTTATTTTTACTTTGCTGAATAGATAGGTGTCAAATAGAGTTTTGCCAATTAGAGTTTTTACTTTTATGGCCTACTGAAAGTGTTCTCCTTTTTCCAAGTTGGTTCAACCAGCAGTAAATATAAAAAGTAAGCAGGGAGTAAAATGGATATTGATTATTTACAAGAAAAATTGCCTTTCCTATTTCTTATTTTTGCACATAAAGATTTGACTATTAAGTAGATAACTTAAGTGATTTATTTGCTTTGGTAACTGGCCAGGCAAAAATATTTAAATTCTACTCTTGGAAGTAAGAATTATCTAATCATTCACAAGCTCTTATAATAGAACATTTATCACAAGTCATTAATCCATTAGGACTAATTCTCAGTCCCATCCTTTCACTAGCACCTTGCTTTGAACATAGTCAAGTTTGGCCGCAATTTTTCCTTTTATCATATATCATAGTTACAGGATGGGATGCACCAAAGCTGGATTCCAAAATCCCTGCACTCTGCTTGAACTTGGAACACAGAAACTCAACTAGTGTGATTCTAGGGCTGAGACTCATCCAGGCTCAAGGCCTGAGATCACGCTTGGATCGTGGGGTACCAAAAGTTTAGGCTGAGGACACAGCAGGAAAATGAAAATCTAGGTACAACGGAGGTTTATCTCACGGAGGTTTAAAAGGAAGTTTTAAACCCTGGGGGTACCATTCTAATAGTCTTCCATCTTCCGTGCCAGGCTCAAAGCTGTCCTTGTGTAGCCTCCTCTGCTGCATCACCCCATTCGAAGCCTTCTCCTTTCTGCTTGGCACTGTTCAGACCTAGTAGCCTTCCCCTGATATACCCACCTCACTGCAAATGAAGCCCCTTGAACATTTCTTAGGCCTAAGTAACATCAACACATGTCAGCAGCTTCCCGCTTAAGAGCAAACTATGTTTCCTCAGAACTTACAGACAGTGAAAGAATATGACATGAGTAACCATATCAAATCTGGCTTTTGATGACTCAAAAAAGTAATCAATTTTGCACTAAAAAAGGCAAAGGAGGTTAGTCCCTTTTTTGCTCTCATTTATGAAAATTATTACTGCTCTGTCTCACAGTACTATTATAAAACTTAAGCAAGCTAGTGTTTTAAGGAAATATTTTGTAAACTACAAAGTCTCAAGCCTATGTGCCCTCATCATAATAATCTGTTATAATACTCAAAGGCTATGATTTATTAGGTGCCATACCTGGATTTTGTTGGCACCTGGAGAAATAATCAAATAGTGGAGCAAATGGATCTAATATAAACCAAGAAATAAGTATTACAGTGATTTTACAGATGAGGAAACTAAAGCACTGAGAGATCAAGTGAGTTGACCAAAGCCACACAGCTATGCAGTGGCAGAGCTGAAATTAAAGCTGCAGTCCTTCTTTCTTGGGGATATACCCATGGGATGCACCTCCAGGGAGTGTGCTAATAGAGAAGAAACCAAGTAGAGTGAGGACCTAGAGAGGCACAGAGAGGAAAAAATACTCAAACTTTGCCTTTATGGAGGATGAGCAATTGAGGAAATATCATATATAATCATCATAACAAGCTAGGACACACCATAATTCGCCATACTTTCTCAATTCTCTTCAATGTAGAAGCATCACTTTAAATTTCTGTTTGTTAGTTTCTGAAACTGGGACAGAGCTTAGAATTGATGGTCAGAAGCAGCTTGTCAGCAGTGAGGCAGAGAAGCAACGGGGAGGTGTTGTCACCACGGACCCACCTGTGAACACCGCTCCCACACAAGATATTTGCTCATCAGCAGCCACCTCTGGTGAGTAACTTACACTGGTACCATCACACACCACTCATTTCAGACTCCCAGTTATTATATTAATTGTTACTTAAAATGTCCCAAGAAGACTGTCCTATGAAGCAGCACTGAAAACAAAAGTCTTTTGATATAAGCAGATTGCTAGTCACATGCCAGGCACTTGGACTGATGTCATTAAAAATTGTGAATTTCTCAAAATTAACAAGATTTTTCAAGCCAGAAAGTCAGTGGTGAGAAAGCAGTGACTGGGGTCCAAGCCTGGATAATGGAGAGAGTGGCAAACCGACTACCAGGGTCTTCCACACACCCCCAGGCAGGCCATACCTTCTTTCAGGCATCAGAACTTTGTCAGAAAGATTCTGGCTTCTCTCAAAAGAAGTTATTGAACTTGCAGGGAGAGGTAATTCAATTAAGGAGAGAGGGAAGGGAACTCTGGTCTTCTTCGACAAACCTCAAGTTATAGTGTCAGCCCTAAAGGTGCTATGTCAAGATAACAAGTACGAGCGAAGAAAGGTGGAGTGTCACCTTCATGTTCTCTGTAATCCCTAAAGGCCAAAACTGATTCAGGGAAAAAAAAAATCCTTTAGACTCCGTATTTGAAGAATTAGCCTCAAATATTGACGTCGAACCTAAAGAGAAAAGTAGTATGTGCCATATGGATTAATGCACGTTAATGGTGGTTAGTTCAAAAATCATTAAAATAGCACATTAAAACTATTTTCCTCCCAAAAATGATATCATTGAATCTGGTGATCAATTTATTATTCATGGTATCATAGGTTTGATGATATGTGATTAAAACTATAAGAGCGAGTAATTATTGGGTTCTTATCAGGCCTTCTGTTAAGCTTCTTTTCTTGCTTTTATCTCCTTTAAATCCCAACAACTCTATGTAAAAGGTGCATTATTTTCATTTTACAGGTAAGCAAACTGAGATTCAGATGGAGATGAAGTCCATTTTCACCACCCAGCTGTGTGCAAAAGGGCGGAGGCAGAGTGTGAACCCAGGCCTCTCTCCTGACTGGGTCCGTTCCTCACTCACGGCAATACAAGAAAGAATCCGCCACGTAGAGGACATTAGTCATCGGTCTAAAGAAGTTCCAGAGCTAAGACCACACCTGTCCTGCTAGTGGTCGCGAATGATCCGAAGGACACCCACAAGACTGGGCTTTGGTGATCTTTGTCCTCTCTGAATATTTCCTTTTGCAATACCATTGATTAACCTGCTCTCCGTAGGCCTTGTGTTACGAGTACATACAGTGACTTCCTGTGTATTTTTCCAGACACTCCAGGGGAGATTCCTGCTGAATGAAATGTGATATTCCCAGAGAAGCATCTCATGCCTTTTGACAGAGGCTTCTTAGGCACATGGTTTATGTCACTTTTGTTAGCCATAACTCTTGTCTCCCATGAGCCTCGATAGTACAAAGTAGACAATAAAACAATTAAAGTGGAACTATTTTCCAACTACCTCTCATCAGCAGCTGATCATTCACTCCTCACCTGGCTAGACTGTACCATCTCACACTCCAATCTCAGCTTATCTGTGAAGCAGGGCGAGCCACACTCTGATCCGCTCCCTCACTTTAATTCATTGGTCATTTAGCGATATCGAAACCAGACACGTCCAAGAACATCTTCATTCCCTGACACGTCGCAGATGTCCATGCTTCTGGTTTCTCAGGGGAAGCGGCAGTCCAAGAGAGCTGTATAACCGACTCTTGTCTGCCCATAGTCAGCTGTCTCTGCATGTTGCCCATGTGCATTCCCATACCCACCCATACCACACACACATACACACACATGTACATGCCATATGTCAGGTGAGTGCACACATGTGTGATCCCATTCCACTCTTCTCTTGACTGATGGAGAGAGGAAGTTGGTTGCAGTCACAGGCCTCTGTCTTTGCTACATTAGGTTCCCTGCCTTTTTCCCCAGAGAGCCAAGTTTTTAAATAACACATAGTACAAATTAGGCCTGCAACACCCAATTTCTGTCATCCAGCTAAAGATCCACACATCAGCAGACAATGCAGACATGCCATTCATCCAGCAAGTATTTTCTGAAGCACTCCTGCGTTCAAGGTCCAGTTTAACCATTACCAACTAAAAGGATGTATTGAAAAAATCAACATGCTATTTCCATTTATCACAATAGGAGTCTGCTTAATCCCAACAGCTTCAGTTTTTCTGGCCCACAGAGAAGAAAGGCAGCCAGGGGGAGGGCCGGGTGCAACAGTTTTCTATTTTTAACCCTATTCGTCCCATACTTACTTTAACAAGCATTATTTTTTTTTCTGTGAACATGAGAAACATCGCTGTTAAATTTCAGTTCCTGGTAAACACCCCATATCCCAGTGCAAACAACTGACTATGTATTTCCTGTCTTTCTGAAATCTATCATATATTCAGAAGGGTCCAGCACACATCCTATGGATCCAGACATTTTAAAGTCATGTATTTGTGTTGTGTGTATCAGTCATGCATATGCAGTGACATATTGTTGTGTTTTTCATAAGTTTGTTTCATCCTTATTGAAAAATAACTCCAGAATTGTTGTGTGTTGACAAACAGTCAATTCACTCTATGATTTAAAACCCCATCTGGCTGTAGCTCATCGGGAGGAACAATCAGTGAGAAAGTATTCGTCACTTCTTGATTTTAGTAAGCTAAATCACATTCAGAAAACACAGGGTTGGGTTGGGTTGCTTCCGTGCTGAGGAGAGCCCAGGGCTGAGAGTGCTCTTCTGCATATGTGTCGGCTGCACATGAGGGGACAGAAAATGTTCCATGGGGCCTTTCTTTAGAACTCTCGGGTGACAGTCTGGTGGTTGACAGTATGATTGTTTTCCTCTGCAGGGAGAATTTTAAGGGCTTTGCGGAACAAACCCAAGAAGCCTCAGAAATTTCCCCCTGAACCCACACATCCCATGGGGAGGACCCACCTTCCTTCAAATCCTCTAAGAGGGTACAGGCATGAGAACAGTACATTTCAGTCAATGGTCCATGGAGGATAGTGCAGTATCAAAACAAAGCCTGTGACTTTTAGTCATAAGTCAAGTGAAACCTGAAGCCTTGGGAACAAACATCCATGTGCCTAAGTTGACAAAACTCCCCAAATCAGAGAAGAATAAAAAAGTGCTGAAAATAATTTAAATACATTGGCTCTCCCTTTCTTCCCACTTGTTAAACTATGTTAGGCTGGTTTTTCTGTCCCTCGTCCTCACTCCCCAACCACCAATAGCCTAAGAGTTCCTTGAAGAGAAGGACCGATTTCCATTCCTCTTTGTGTTCCCGTGAAATGACAGAGAGGCAATGCCCAACGTTCCGTGCTCAAATAATGTGTTCCCTAGGAGGAAATGTGTTCAAGGTGTTTGGCACTGAACCACCGCCAGCACGGCAGGAACCTGAAGACAGATTCTGCTGCTGCCAGTCTTCTGTGGGAAAAGGTGGCCTGTCTCTATCATGGACTGACCAGGGGGGTTGAGAAGTCATTTCACCGCGCTGAATTCAGAGGTACCTGATGTCTCCAATCTCTCAGCCGGGAAGTGGCAAACCCATGAAAAGGTCTTAGGTCTCAGTACTCGGAGGAATTTCACCATCTTGTGGACAGATTCCAGACTGAAAGTTAAGTCAGTGGAATACTGCATATTTGTTAAAACAACATACAGTTGACCCTCGAACAACAGAGGTTTGAACAGCTCTGGCCGTTCCATCTGTCCAGACTGGCTTACCTCCCTGGCCTCTGTTTTCAAGACATGGCACAAACATCGCCTCTAAGCTTCCCATCCCCTCTTTTGCGGCTGCATTCTCTCAAATATGGGCTTCTAAGAAAACAATGACACAATGGTATTTTACTTATTTTGTGTATATATTTGTCTCTCATGTGAGACTATGAGCTCCTTGAGGGCAAAAGATATCCCCGATTTACTTCTCTGTTCTCAGAGCTAAGCACAATAAGTTTTGCTTGCCAATAATAAAATGAATGCTGCTAGATAAATAAATGACTGACGTAGGGTGTTTCTGTTTTTACAGCAGATTTACTATATTTGGGATGGCCAAGCCTAACACGGAAATCTCTTAATGATTGAAAAAAAAAAGAGAAAAATTTTGAACAAAATTTCAGCCTGTAGAAACCCAAATTCACCCAGCCAACAGTATTAGACTTCTGTATGATATCCCAGAAAGCAGATAAAGCAACAGCCTGGAAGGAGTCTTTGAAAGATTAACAACAATGTCCACTGAGCTTCACAGAAGAAAACAAATCTAAGCACATCATCTTTCCTGGGTAACAACAATTTCTAAGCCAACACATTTAGAAAGCAGAGGAAGAGGGGGAAAAAGAGTGACGAATGGCAGCATGATATACAAGGTCTGTCTGGAGAAAGTACAGCCATTGGTAATATAACCAGAAGTTGGTGTGACATCGATGTGACCTGGCAGCCAAGGAGAGCGTACTGGAATGCACATGCATGAACAATGAGACATCACTGTACTAGTCAGTGGGGGTGGTAGACGCCATTGAGTGAGCGTGTGTACTGTGTGGTCATCACATTCAAAATGACTGAGAGAGTAGAGCAACAAATCTGCATCAGATTTTCTGTTAAGCTTGAACATTCCTCCGTGGAAACTATTCAGATGACTCAAGGCTTTTGGGGACAATGCAATGATTGCAGCGCAAATAAAAGTGATGTACAAACTCTTCAAAGATGGTCGAGAATCTGCGGAAAGTGATCCACGTTCTGGAAGGTCTACAACAAGCAGAACACCTGAGAATGTTGAAAGTGTATGGTGCTGCCATCAACAAAGATCGGTGACTGACAGGGCGAGAACTGGAAGCTGATCTGGAGATTCCAAAAACTACTGTGTCCGAGATTTTGACTCAGGATCTTGGCATGAAACGTGTTGTGGCAAAATTTGCCCTACAGCTTCTGCTACCAGAGCAGAAGGAACATCGTGCTGCAGTTGCTGATGACTTGATTCAATCCGTTGCCAATGAACTAGATTTCCTCAAGAAGGTCACAATTTTGACGGGGACTGAGGTGTCATTGTTTTATGTACAATGTTTCTTGTATCTTCTTCAATAAATGTCTCTATTTTTCACATTACATGGCTGGATGACTCAGGTGGGGGGGTCTACTCTATCATGAGGACATATTCATTGGAACATCTTGAGTGTTTCATATTTTATTTACCATTGCACTTACTGGCCTGATTTTCCTTTATGAAGTAACATGACATGGAAGCATTTGTATCATTCTCCTTTTTATGTCTTCTTAAAATTAAAAATATGTATATATTTAAATTTCTAAAAATAAAGAAAATATATAGCTCTTTCTTGGGATTGAGTTAATCTTGCCCCTGGATAAGACATTAAAAGAAAAGTGATAATACCTCAGCTGATGACCTTGTTTATAAGTCTTCTGTCCCTAGAAAAAGACCACCTGCAATTCCTCTTGTATCAACACACAGACCAAGCCTGGGTCGGGGGTAGGAGGGAAGGCTCATGACCCCGAGCTGCAAATCTCTATCCTGTTACCAGTATTTTTTTCCAGGCTAGGCAGTGTACTGAAGCCTCCATTGGACTTGTTCAATTCCCCCAAGTAAGAACTGCGGTGAAATCCTTCAAAAATCACTTTTTTGCATAGCATATAAAGCCTTTAATAATCCTTTCCTCCCTCTAAAATTAAAAGCATGTAAACCCCTGAGTGTGGTGGTAGACCTGTCCAGGAAGTGGAAGGCTTCCACTGCCCAGCCACACAGGTCCTCAGCTGAGAGGCTGAGGCTGGCCACATTGTTTGACATGAGGGTTGGTTTTCAGATAGTGAAATTTCAGTTGCCAGGTGCCAGAGGCAATTTATCAGACACTCATAAAATAAAGATCAAAAAGCCCATCCGTCTCCCAATGCATCTGGGATCTAGGAAGGAACACTCACAGCCCTCCATCCTTTAAACAGCTCTCACTTAAAGAGCCCGATGTTTATAATAACAAGAAAAGGAGAAAGGGGTCAGGTCAAATTCTGCCGAATAGCAGGTGTTGTTATAAGTGTTTTGTTCTCTTTTTTTACTTAAAAAGTAATCTGAAAGACTATTGAGCTGTTGCAGTGGACACCCTCCACAGGCAATTATTTATATTTTTACATGTTTCAACAGAAAATGTGACCTGGAAACCAGAAAATAAAAGCCCTTACCATAAAAGCTTTGAAAGCTTTTCTATGAAAAACTCAGTATACTTAATTAACTACAGAGAATCAAAAGTTTTCAAATGTTACATGGACTGCAAAATGATGTTATCTGAGACTTATAATACACTTAAAACACACTAATTTTGAGTGACAATAATTAACTACAATTAATAATATTAATAATTGCATGTATATAAGAACTTTCCTTGAGGAGCAAGCAGATGAGGAGATTTGCCTGAGGTCACACAACACAAAAGTGACCGAAGCACTTGGATCCTGGTCTTGGGACTCCGGAAGTTGTGCTCTTACCCTGGGGCCTCCCCACTACAGAGTTCAGGGATGTAGTTTTGTAGCAAGAGAATAACCAGCCTGATTCTTTCCCATTGATTTAATACATCTAATTTTTTGGCTAGTTGAGATCCAATTTAAGGGCAGTTATTTAGTTATGAAATTCTTATACTACCTTAGTTCCAAACTTTACCAATGTTCTCATTTTGTTAAACAAATGGTAGGATTTTATGTTATGGGCAATGGAAGTTTTGCAACTAGTCATAGTTACCTTTTAGCATTCACTGAACAACTAGTCATAGTTACCTTTTAGCATTCACTGGACAACTAGTCATAGTTACCTTTTAGCATTCACTGGACAACTAGTCATAGTTACCTTTTAGCATTCACTAAACATATTGCCCACTAATATTAGGGCTTGGATTTCTCTCGGACATTTTCTTCCCTGTTCCCTTCTTTCCATTTCCCCCTCTTAATTCTTTTCTTTCCCCTATGTTTCTGTTTCCTTCTTTTTCTTCTCCCCCCCCTTCCTCCTCTTCCCTCTCCATTTCCTCCTCTTTCT
>VMDR010014434.1:0-23553 GCA_007922815.1 Macrotus californicus | reverse complement strand
GTCACTAATATCTTCTTTCTACATATGTATTATAGGTAAAAACATGTAGCTTAAGGCGCTTATCTGGCATTTTATTTGTCTTTCCTTGTAATGAAGTAAAATTATTTTTCTTCCAAACCTATACTGTCCATCCCATGTGTTGTTTCTCAAACTGCTGACTAGAAAATGGCAAAAAAAAAAAAAAAATCTGGTTTACACTGAGGTTTAGTACATCCAGCACTAGAAGGCATTTCTGACACTCAAGGTGGATGCTATGAGGGCAAAAACCATGTCCAATGTGCAGCAACAGACACCAGCAGATCTCCCCCTGGAGGCTGGGTCATCATTGCAGGATCTACCCTCCAGGTGCTTAACCTTTCAAAGCCATGTCAACAGCCCTTGGTTTGTGAGGCCCAGTGCTTCCACTGGAAATGCCAGGGCCACAAATGCCTAAATCAAAGGGGCCTCACAGAGTAGAGAGTCAGCTCTCTAGCCTGGCCCCACATTATGTTTAAAGTTAACAGAAGTGAGAAATGCATACAATTAAACTTGCCAAGGCTCAGAAACATAATTAAGGAACAGTCCTTGGGAACTGTTCATTAAAGATTGTCTTTTAATTGCAATCTTGCTAGAAGAGACCAGAATGAATGAGATTGTCACAATTTCCCAGTCAATCTTATAATGTTCCATTTTGTAATTGCTGTAGACAGATTGTGGGTTGAATTCAGGAGCCTGCTTTCTTGTCCAGCCACAGCACAGTCTAGGTTCCTCTAGTCCTCCAGCATGAGTGTGCAGTGCCCTACAATGTACCCTGGTGTCACCCCAGCATCATCACACACTGTCTACTTCACTTATGTCCACGCTATGGAAATTGACCTACAGGGGACCTGATTGGTCAGAATCATCAGAGACTACATTTCTTCTGTCATGATTTTCTCCCTTGGTCTTGTCTGTGCCATTTGGAGGTTTGGTATAAAGTTGTTGCAGCTAGGGATCACTGTTATGTCTTAGACACAGAGAGTATTTTCTATGCAAATGGAGGATTTGAGAGTAATTTTGTCCAGTTCTCAAAGTCTGTGCCTTAGTCCAGTAGTCAGCCAACTATAGTCCATAGTTAAATTTGGCCCAATGCTTATTTCTTTAAGGCCCTGGAGGTAAGGATACATTTTACATTTTTTTAATTGCTACAACAAAATTTTTTAAATTTTTATAGAAAATTAAAATTTCAGTGTCCACGAATAAAGTTTTATTGGAACAGAGCAATACTCTTTCATTTACACATTGTGTGTGACTATTTTGTACTATAAATGCAGAGCTGAGTAGTGGCAACAGATATCACACAGCCTGCAAAGCCTAAATCACTTACCAGCCGGTCCTTTATAGAACAAGTTTGCCAAGTGTAAACATTTACAAAGCCAGGTGAAAGGCCAGTGTGGCCCAACAGGTCATGGTAGGGACTGCAGTGATGTGGAGATCCAGTGAGCCAGCTTAATCTTCTCCAGCCAATTGTCACCATGGGGGAAGTCATGGCTGGATTTCCAAGGTTTCAGGAAAAAGCAGCAAATGTAATTTTTGTGTGCTTTTTAAAACAATAAGCACCTTGTAAGAGAAACCCAAAGCATCTATGGATCGATGTAGACACACCAATCAAACTGACATGCACACCTTTGGGATGTGAGAGGAAATGAAGTGCCAAGAGAAAACACATGCAGACGCGGAAGAAGGAGCAAACTCCATACAGACAGTGACTCTCACTAGGAATCAAGTATTTTTTTCTCATCAGTACTATAATAAAACAATACTGACCAAAACAATGTTATTTAAGGACTTGCTGTATTTATATAAAGGTTCACATGGAAAATAATAAAATAATTAATAAACAACAACACAAGAGTAAATTGTGTTTCATGTACTCACAAGTGTAAACCTACTTTTGCTCCACCCTGTGTACATTTTGTAAGCCCTCAATAAAAAGTTGATGAGTAAATGAGTGTTGAGTAAGTATAAATGGATCTGTAGACACACATACATATAAATCTATATATAAGGCTTGTCTAGAAAGTATCCATCATCCATGTTATATGAAAAATAGAGACATTTATTGAAGAAGATGCAAGAAATATTCTACGTAGGACAATGATGCCTCAGTTCCCTTCAAAGTGGGCATCTTGGAACCTCACACAGTTTTCCCAGTAGTTACCAGCTGCCCATGTATTTTCTTGAATATCATCAATGGTCTGAAATCTCTTCCCTTTCAAAGGTGATTTTAGTTTTGGAAAAGGTCATAAATCACAATGTGCCAAATCTGGGCTGTATGGGGGCCGAGTCATGAGGGTCATTTGGTGTTTCACCAAAAAATGCTGCATGAAACAAGACACACGAATGGGTGTGTTGTTGTGGTGAAGCTGCCAATCACGAGTTTCCTATAGCTGTGGCTTTGTGAATCATCTGAATAGTTTCTGCAGAGAGATGTTCAAGCTTAATGCAATATTTGATGTAGATTTGTTGCTCTACTCGCTCAGTCATTTGGAATGTGACAGCCCCACAGTACACATGCTCACTCCACAGCATCTACTACCCCCACTGACTAGTACAGTGAAGTCATCATCATTCATGCCTGTGCATTCCAGTCCACTCTCTTTGACTGCTGGGTTACATCAATGTTGCACAAACTGTATATTAACTATGCCTGGACATTTTCCAGACAGATCTTATATATTTCATATATTTATTTGCTATGTATCTGCTATATGTATTTATATATATGGTAGATGGATGGATGGATAGATAGATAGATAGATAGATAGATAGATAGAGCAAGGTCTTCTGCTTTTATCTGGATATTCAGAGATTTTCATTTAGTTCACTATCCTACAGGTAATTATGATACAACTGGAAAGTGCCAGGATTGTGCCAGGAACTGTTGACTTGTCCAGTAAAATGATCATATTAGAGAAACATATCAGAGATAAAAAGTGTAATCCACCACTAGGGAACTCCCCTGGCTGGGCCCAGTCCCTTAGCATTGCCTCACTATAGGGTCAGAACCACAGTGAGAATTCAGTAAACATGACCCATTGGTATTATTTGCCAATTGTATATGAAAGGAAGATGTAAGAGATGCCACAGTTTCTGCCTTCCATGCTTGGGAGGGTGTGGTGTCACTAAAGTAGGGATAATGGGGCAAGACAGAACATTTGGAAAGAGAGGCAAACTCGATTTTGTTGTGACTTGTCCAGATTGAGTTACAAGGTGGGCATCCAAGTCAAAGTTCTCAAGCAGAAAGGTGTTTATGGCATTTGATCAGCCCCAGAAAGATATGGACCAGAGGCCAATAGCTGAATTTCAGTGGAAGAAGGTGAGTACTGAAGCCAGAGAAATGGATGAGAAACCTGGGATTACAGGAGGAGAAAGTAGGAGGCTCAGAATAAACCATGGACAACATCTACATTTAAGGCAAGGTCAGGGAGGAGTTGCTGGCAAAGGTCATGAGGGAAAAAAAGAGAGGCAGAGTAATGCCATAGCAACAAAAGGGCAGGGGCAAGTACCCATTTAGTTCATGCCCTGAGATGTGACTTTTGATGGGAGAGCAGCTTCTGGAGAATTGGGAGGACAGCAGCTGGATCTTTAGGAGAGGAAAGGAACACAGATGCGTGTTTGTTCCCAGAAGTTTGGCTATGAAGGAAAGGAGAAATAGAGAGCAAGGTTCCCAATGGTGTGTGCATTCATGCACATGCATGTGCTCATCCAGATGTGCACACTTGTTCAATACTTAGTTGGTGAACAGATTGTAAAGGGGCGGGTCCCACATACAACTGGCTTTCACAATACCTGTCTGCTCTCAGATATAACTGACCAAACTTAGAGTAATCCATGAAGAACATGGAGTCTGGGGACATCGCTCCCATCCTGAGGTTGTCAGCAGCCCAACATTTTACCTGGGAGACTTCAGAACCACTCTGGTCACAGATCTCCTATCATTCACACAGACATGCTAGAATAAATGGTATTCTAGGACTTCTACTGTTCCCTGACCTTACATTTCACTGTGGAAAATCAGTTCCCAGTACCTCTGCATTAACTGCACACACAAGTTTTTTCAAGTCGCCCACATTGTAGTGGCTCCGTGGCCATCCAGATGGGCAATGGAGTGGAGGACAGCCTCACCCCTTCCAGGACTTCTGCCTTTCCCAGCTCCAGTGCTGGGACCAACAGAGCTTCAGGACCTCCCTGACCAGAGGGAAGCTTGTGATACCTGACCTGTCTTCTTGGTCTTTCTCACTCTGCCCTGGCATGTAATCTTTGTGTTTTGCTTTCCAAGACAGCTCATTTTTTGTATTTCACTTCAATAACTTTACTTAAACAGCACAAAACCTCTAGGTAAAGATAAAGAAAGACAACATCTTGTTCTTGTTTTCAGTGAGGCCTACCAGCATCCCAAAGACTAAGTTTATTTTTATTTCCATATAATGGAATAGGAAACAGAGACATGAGAAACCCCACATTTATCTCTTTCTGTGTGTGTACACACAGTGTGTTTGTATGTGTGCGACCAATGTTAACTTTGGGATCTTTTCAAACGTTTGTTTAGAGATGGGGACATACAAAGCAGATCTTTCTGTATTTACTAACAGGGTCCTTGTGTGTTTTAAGGAGGCTGCCTCTCAAGCATGAGTTATATTATTTGACAGTTGGTTCTGTGATTTCATCTTGATTTTTCTGAAGCAACTCAGATCATATTACCCTTAACATGAAGTCAAAGTATCTAAAAACATCAAACATATTAGTGTTTTAAAGTTTTCAATAAATTCTGAGTATCTCATTGTCCCCTATTCCAAGAACAATAGACACCTTCATTTAAAGGAATCACCACTTAGCGGCTTGGAGGCCCTATCATAGTGGTGCCAATCTGCTCGTCGTTTCTTTTACGCGTATGCCCAAAGGTCCCTAGTGCATTGTTCCATTTGTTTTCAAGCTTAAAAACACTGTTTGTTTCTATGAGCTGAAACTCTGAGGAATCACCATGTCCGTCATTCACTGGGTGCTGGCCCAGTACTGAAAACCCTATACTCCCCCTCCCACTGACCGCCAAGGGGCCAGCACGAGTTCCCAGCCCTGACTGGGGGTTACCTTGGGTTCTGATGGAATCTGTTCTCTCCTAACCTTCTAGAATCAGTCTTGGGTCACAGATATGTTTTAAAACCAACTTTATTCATATATAATTTATAAACAATAAAAGCACACATATGAAGTGTACATTTTAATGTATGAAAAATGTGTATGAGTGAAATCACACCCCCACCTGAATGTGGAAAATTTTCATTACCCACAAAAATTCCCCAAGGCCCCTCCCCTGTCATTCCCCTCCTTCATCTCTAGCCCAAAGCAACTTCTGTCTGTCACTATCAATCAAATTGTTATTTCCTTGGGTGTCATATAAGTGGAATTATGCTTTTGTGCCTGATATCTCTTGCTTAAAATAGTGCTTTTACTATTCACCCATATTGTTGTGTGAATCAGCGATTTCTTTTCTTTTAACTGCTGAGTGGTGGCCCTTGTTTGGATGTACCATAATATCGATTCATCTATTGAATACTTGGGTTGTTTTCAGTTTTGGGTAATTGCAATCAAAGTTGTCATGAATATTTGTGGGTAGATACCTAGGAGCAGAATTGCTGGATAACATGGTGAGTGTTCAGCTTTATAAATTGCTTTACAAAGTGGTTGCACCACTTCCCACTCTTGGCAGCCATGTTGTTGCTCCAGCCTCCCAACAACTTAATATCATCAGCCTTTTCTAATTTCAGCCATTCTAATGGGTATGGTGTGGGATCTCACTATGGCTTACAATTGCATTACAATTAATGATGCTGAGCAATTTTTCATGTGGGTATCATAAATTGGGTTGTATGTCTTTTGATTACTGAGTTGTAAATATTTATATCCTTTCTGGGTAGAATTGTCAGATGTATGTGCTGTGTAGATTTGCCCCCAGGTGTTGATGTGTCTTTTAATTTTTTTAGTGATGTCTTTAGAAGAACAGAAGTTTTAATTTTGATGAATTTTATCTTTAAAAAATACTTATTAAATAACTACTTTATTTTAGGTTATATTTAGACTTATAGACAAGTTGAAACTATAGTATGGAGAATTATCATAACACCCAGTTTTCCCTTACAGCTTCCCACATCTTACATTAGCATGGCACACTTGTCACAATTAATGAATCAATATTAATAAAATATTATATACTTTATTTCGTTTTCCTGTTCCAGGAATCCATCCGTGATTCTATGTCACATTTAGTCATCCTGTCTCCTTAGGCTTTTTCTAACAGTGACAGCTGCTCAGACTTTCCCTGTTTTTTGTGACTTTGACAGTTTTGAAAAATGTTGGTCAGGCATTTTGTAGAGTGTCCCCCAGTCGGAGTTTGCCCGATGTTCTACTTGTGACTAGACTGAGGTTATAGGTTTGGGAAAGAAGACCACAAATACGAAGCACCCTTCAAAGAAGTCCATTTTGTCAGTTAGTTTTCTCCTAGGTTTTATATTTTTTTGTGCTGAGAACTTTTTAACCATGATGAGGTCAAATTTTTTTCCTACATTTTCATATAGAAAATTTATATTTTTAGCTTTCCAATTGGGACTATGAAGGATTTTGAAATACTTTTGTGTGTGGTGTGAGCAGTGTCATACTTTTCAAAAAAATTTTAATGACATGAACACCTGGCTTTTGTGGTACTGCTCATTGAAAAGAATACCCTTTCCCCATTGAGTTGCCATGGTACCTTGTAAAAAATCACTTGACTGGATGTACAGTGGTATGTTATTGAACTCTCTGTTCTGTTTAATTAATCTATGCTTATGTCAATAACACAGTGTCTCACTATCTGTAACTACAGTAGATTTTGGACTCAGATAAGAGAAGTGCCTAAACCTTACTCTCCTTTGTTTCTGTTTGGGCTGTGCCAGATCCTTTGCATTTTCACATACATTTTAGAGTTAGCATATCAATTTTGACAAAAATTACCAGCTGGGAGTATTTTTTTGTAATTGTATTGAATCCGTACTTCTACTTTAGGAGATAGAAGTATCATGGTGTGGTTAGAGAACATATTTTGCCTGATTTCAATCTTTAAAAATTTGTTTGAGACTCAATCTATGGTTCATCATATGATTTATCCTAGTGAGTGTCCCTTTGAAGCTATTTCTTTTTCATTTTTTTATTGTTGTTCAAGTACAGTGGTCTTCATTTTCCTACCACCACTTTCCCCTGCCCAACCCACCTCCACCTCCCATACTCAATCCTACTCCCCTGTGGCTTTGTCCATGAGTCCTTTACATATATTCCTTGATGATCCTTCCCTTTTTTTCCTGTTATCCCCCATTTTTGAAAGTTATTTTTGCTGGTTTTAGAATTCTACATGAACAATTTTAGCACTTAAATCATGCTGTTCCCTTGTCTCCATGTAAAACCTGCTCTAAAAGTTACAGTTTTTCTTCTATACCTAATACTCTGCTTGATTTTCTCTTTATCTCAGACTTTTTATTTATACTTTATGAATTGTTTTACAGAGGTTTTTATGTATTTTCTAGCTTGTGGGTCATGATCTTCTGGGAGGGTCCTTTTTGGACACTACTATGTACCTGGAATGATCAGCAAGGACTCTCAGCAATGCTAGTAGGAAGGTGTGCAACTTCTAGGCCTGAATCTTTACAGTTTACTTATTGAACTTGGCCACATTTGTGGAGTTTCATCTTACACATGTTGTTGATATCTCAGTACTCAGCAAACCTCAGGGAAACCCAGTAAAGATTTTGTAGTGTTGTTTTTTTCTGTGTAACTTGGAATCCATTCTACTTTGTGATTCAAAATGTTTCTCAATCTATAAAGCTGGTTCAATAGTGGGTATCATCTCATTTTTCCCAAGGATCATAGTTTCAAGTTCTATAGACATAGACATACATAGAGAGAGAGAGAGATAGAGAGAGATATAGATATATATAGTTTGTATAGATAGATATAGTTTATATATAGATAGATAGATATAGTATATATAGAGATTAGATAGATAGATAGATAGATAGATAGATAGACATATTTTTTTGTTTGTTACTTTGTTTTAGTTACTAGTTATTTAATTTGGGTATGTTGGATCTTATAGCCTACACCTAATCAGGTTGCTTACTAAATCAAAGTATCAACATTATTCATAGGGTTTATTTAGGACTCAGGATTTCATAACACAACATTTAAAATGTCCAGACTATAGTAAAAAGTTACTGGGCATAAAAAGAGGCAGAAAAATATAATTCTCTTGTGACAAGACATTCAATTGATGCCAACACCAACGTGCTACAGATGATAGAGTTACCAGGCAAAGACTTTAAAATAGCTATCTAATCATGTTTCAACACATCATCATGACTGCCTTGAAATAAATGAAAAAGTAGATAATCTGAATAAATAAATTAAAACTATAAGAAGAACCAAATAGAAAATTTAAAACTGAAAAATGCAGTAAGAGAAAAGAATAATTCAATAAAAATAATAATAAACAGTGACTTAAGGACCAGTAGAACAATAACAAAAACTCTAACATTTGTGTCATCAAAGTACCAGAGAAAAAGAGAAAGAGTTTGTTGTTAAAACATTAAGAATAACTGAAACTTCCCAAATTTGGTGAAAGGTGTAACTCTATAAAGACTGAACAAGGGATGCGCTCCTGATACATGTGACAACTGAGTCTCGAAGACATTGTGCTGAGTGAAAGAAGCCACTTTCAAAGTTTATGCGGTGTACGGTCCCCTTCAGAGGCATGTGACCCTTTCCAAGAGGCAAAACCATGATGGAGAATAGATGAGAGTCACTAATCGCTGGAGCAGAGGGGAAGCTGTAACTACACAGAGGCAGGCAGAGGCAGAGGCAGTTCATGATTCTGGACCACTGTCACTGTTCTGGACCATGACAGTGACAGTGTTGGCACTGCACACCAAAGGGCAATCTTACTCCACGATAATTTAAAAGCTGCACTCAAAGAAAAAAGCCAAATGGCCAGTAATAATTGAACGGCTAGGTAAACTGTGGTAATGTTACTTGCTTGCATATTAAAAGGATAGTCATGATGATTGCAGCAACATGAAAAAGCAACTTTGTAATAATATTAAGTAAAATGGGTTACACTGAACAATTGTGAATTATATTTAATCTGTATAAGATTTCAGCATGGAAAAAATAAAAGAGAATAGGCAAGGTGATAAAAATGTTTTGCAGAATTATGGGTGATTTTTCTCTTATGTTCTTTTCTAGAATTGTTATAAGGATAGTATACAATTTTATAATGTTAACAATGATTTGGCAAATATAAATTATTAAAATGTGCTGTTATGATAGACTACATGTAAATTTCACATAGAAATGCATAAAGTTATAAAATGATCCTATATTACAAAAATCATCACCTAGGTACAGGCAGCTTGAACTACTTTATTATCTGGTCTTTGTTTTTCTTCCTGGGATGTGATTTTATAACTTTTTCCACATCATAGTGATGAAAATAAGAAATTACCAATAAAGTGCCAAATATTTGGCTTGGCACAAAAATAAAGAAATTTGTGTAAGGTGAGATATTGTATGTGAATTAATAATATTACAGTAAGCACTTTTAATATTGTGAAGTTAATAATATCAGGAGAAACAAAAACAAGTTTCTTTCAAATCTAAGGATTATGTGACGTAAGCAAACCTTTTTTTTTTTTTTTTTAATTAGAAAGTGGAATGAACTGTCTTTATTCCATTGGTTGGTATTTTTCTTCTGGTGAAGACAAAGACCTATGGGTAGTACAGAGTCAGCTTTCAATCATTTCTTTATCAATTCAGCTTACACAGGGTCTCAAAATGTCAAGTAGCTGAGAATTTTCCACTCGTAGGCACTGGAAGAGGATGCATTTAGTATTAGTCAAAATGTACTTTGAGAGCTCAGAGGCAGATCTGTGATTAAAATGTCTACGCACAGTTGCAGCGCTGGCCACAGGGTTTCACCTCTCGTTAGAGGAATAAACCATCCTGGCCGCTGTCCCAGAAGTTGTGCGTGGGGAGGCGTGTGCGGGTGCCTTAGTGTGGACTCAGGTGCATGCACAGCACATGCACACAACACGTTCACAGCGAGCGATTGCAAAGCTACTTCTGCTGCCCAGTTATCACACACCCAGGCTGGGGACTGAGACACAGAAATAGAAATTAATTCAGACCAGCGGGATCAAAGAACGCCGAGAAAAGCATCTGTTTGGGCTAGAGGCTAAGTCTATAAAAACAAAACCACAAACCCCACCAACAAGCCAACCGCCCCCCAGCCTGAATGTGACCCTCTTGAGGAGCCCCAGTGCCGACTCGGAGGGGGGTCATTTGGCAGCATCTGAGGGCCCGACCTTCTCTCCGGTCGCTCTTGCTGGTGTCTCTGACAGAGCAGTGTTGTGACCCATAATTGCAGCAGATCCACAGCAGGTTTTGAGTAGCTTTCTGAGCCGTGGTGCCCAAGCCGCCTCCATCTGCCGCAGCCTCCTGTGCCTCCCATGGGGGGCCCTGGCTAATTTTTCAGTCAATTAGCAGAGGGCTGCTTTTGTTCTGCCGGCGCAGCCCCTGGGCTCTGCTTACACTAGAGCTGGCCTTCAGATGGGGTGGGTTTGAGGAAGCATATTGTGTTGGTTTTTTCCATGACCTTGTGACACTGTTGGGCAAACGCTATCTCAGTAATCGCAGCAATTTGCTAGAAAGCCGGGCGGGCTGAGCTTCACTTTCCCTGTGATGTCTGAGTGTGTGTGTTGGGGGTGGGCATGAAGGAGCTGTTCTGAATAAACCACATATTTGTATTTCGTGACCCTGTACATCTCCTCTCAAGTGTATTTATTTGTTTCTTTAATCAGTTACCTTATCTAGGACAAGGCAGGGGTTGAATTTGTGTGGAAACAGATGAATTGGTTGAAACGTCATTTATTCCAACGACCCCTGCCAGGGGTAGTTAAGCTCCTGTCAGCCTGGGAGGGGTTGCTGCTGTAGACTTGGGGAGCTCTGGACATGATGCACCTGGGTCTATAAAACCCTCTTAGTTCATGAAGCTTAGTCACGTCTTGACTCAATTCCCTTGGCAAAATGAGAAAGAAGGCGATGTGGGGAGTGGGCAGGTTTGCCTAAAGGAGCCCACAGGGCCCAGATCGCTGCTGAGAAGAAGGCCAGTCTTGGGCCCCCTCTTCCTCCTGGAGCAGCCAATGGGGTGATGCCAGCATGTTGCCCCTGCTTCTCTACCTCCTTGGGAGGCCAGCTGCCCCACCTGCTCTTGCCCAGCACCCTCTCTCCACCATCCTTCCTTCTCAACAAGCTGGGAAAACACAGTCAGTTCCCAAATGTGGGGTCTTGACTAATCCCAGCCACCCGACAGGTAAGGAATCAGCAGTGTTTTTACTGAGGGATGTTCACACCGGGCACATGCACTTTGTGGTCCCTTCTGTGATTTTCACTTACGGCTGCAACTGTGGGGTACATGACTCTAAATCATGCTTTATTTTCCATTTTCCTCCAAAAGTAAAAACTGTCTTTACTTTCTGTTATGATTAAAAATTGTTCAAAGTCCTACATTCAGCCTGGCTTTCCATTTATCAAAGAAAGCATTGGTAAAGAAAACTTAGCCCCTAGTTCGTCTCCCTCTATTTCTGAAAGTACCTGGCTTTTCCACCGCAAGCCCCTGGTGATGCCCATTGCCCTCAGTGCTGTTTAATTAGGGGGCGGCTGCTAGGGCAGTGGAGCACCCTCCTGAGAAGCCTCCCAGAGCTTCTCTCTGCCTGTGGCCCCTGCGGATTCAGCCGCCAAGTGTGAGCTTCCGGGAGGCCCAGACTTCCCACCCCATTCACAGCCCTTCTGTGGTTCTCCTTCAGAGCGTCCAGCAAGTTCATCTTCCCCCACTTTTCATCTATCCAGCCTCTCAGCTATATCTTTCTATAGTTAATAAATATACTTTTTCTCAGTGTTCAGCAATAAAATATTCACCAGGTCTGAGCTGGGGTTAACAGATTTCTGAAAATTTCATTGCGTGACAGCCTGTCCTGCATAATCCCCTCAGCTGTCTCATGTTCTGGGGCAGAAATGATCTTAGGTGTCACTCTAATAGTCTAGAATTACACTTGTATCACTGTCGCCGGCATATGGGATGGTGTATACCCCTAGGCCCAGCTCCCTCTCTTTCACGGATTTTAAAATGATAACATTTGGCAAAGCCAGCTCCAATGGATAGTGCACTCTCTTTCCACAGTGGTGACAAAAGGGGCCACCAGAGGCATGACCAGAGTGGCCAATCATGGTGCTCTTTACAGGGTAATGAGAGGGCTCCCTCATCTTAATAACGCCTGAGGCCTGGGAGGCCCGGAGCAAGTCTCCACTTAATTATACAGTCTTCATCTTAAGTGCCCTGTTCACAGGAGGGCTTCAGCTGCGCAAGCCTTCAGGGAGGGTCCCCTCCGCCTCCAAACATATTGATCGCTGGACAGTGCATGGGCTGGAGGACTTGGACAGACAAGGAGAGGGAGGCAGAACAGAGAAGCAGTGGGGGCGCCCGAGTGCCTTTCTTTGCCAAAAGCCATTTAGACTAATGGAACTGTGGGGGTGGCGGTAATAAAAGGGTGTGAGGAGAGCAGACAACAGTACTGGTAGCCCATTCAATTAAGGAAAAAAGGAAAGAGTGCAGAGGAAACAGAACCCAGGCCAGACCTGGCCACATCTAATTCTGCGGGAAATAAAGAACATGGTGGGAGCTCTGTCCAGCACTTGTTGCTGGAAAGGGCAGTGTCTATTGTGTGAAGATGAACTGTTGTCCCTGCATCCCAGCTATCACGATTTAGGATAAGGAGTGATGGCCGCTGGCCGTGAGGGCACTGAGTGAGCCCTGCCCTCCCTGCCTTTCCTCACACTTCCATTCTGCTATCTGTGTGGTTCAAGGCCACCTCTTTGGTGGTCATCTCTGTGCTCCTGTCTAGGGATGGTTGGGTCCTGCCAAAACTCACCTGTCCCATATACCCTGTCCTTCTGAGTGAGCCCACACTATTTATGCCATTTATTGTAACATATCAGGGAAAGCAGCAATAGTCCATGATGCAGAGCCCTGAGTGTGGCCTGGCACCAAGGGCACTCACTCTGAGCATTAGGACAGACCATCCTTCTGCAGTCACTGTGCAGAATCAAGGACCAATTTCAACCATTTGTCAGTATCAGCATGGCTTTTCTTTGTGAGAAGTGGTCACATTTCACATGATTGCTCATTGCATTGCCCTCTGCCAGCTGCATCCTTGAAACTGGTTCAACCCCTTCATGTGGCGATTGTTTTACTGTCTTGTGCTTGGCTCATTCCACTCATGGAGGTTTCTGCTCCATGCGAAGAGGTGAAGTGTGCATGTCTGTGTGCATGTAGGTGCATGTGTGTACACATAGGGGTGGCAATGACAACATAAGTCTTTGCTAAGATTCGGTGGGGAGATTCACAGGTTAATATGAACATCAGTCACTGCTGTAGATTGAGTTGTGCCTGCTCCCAAATTCATGTCAGAGGCCTAACTGTCCATGGAGATAGGGTCTTTAAGGAGACAATTAAGGTCAAATGAGCTCATGAGGGTGCAGGCCTGATCCTCTGAGACTAGTGTCATCCTTCCAAACAGGAAGAGACACCAGAGCTCACTATCTCTACCACGAGAGGACATAAAAGATGAGATCATCCAGCCAGGAAGAAAGGTCTCACCAGAAACCAAACCCTGCCAGAACCTTGGCCTTGAACTTTCCATCATCCATGACTGTGTGAAAATAAATGTAGTGTAAGCCACCCAGTCTGTGGTAGTGTGTTACAGCAGCCCCAAGAGATTAAGACCCTCAGTCCTGGGGACATGTGATGATTATAGCAGCTGCTGTAGATGGACCAAGGTGTGCTCCCACGAAGATTCAGCCTTACCTGCAGGTAAAATTTTACGTGCATTTTGGAAGCCACCAGCTCCATTTACATGTACCTCTGAGGACATCGCATTATGTAAATACACATTTCAGGCAGCATTCTTGTTTCTTGGACCAAGTTTGACTCGCAGAACCCAGTATCTTAGCATGTGCCCTGGTGGTGTTAACACCAGACAACTCACAACTGAGGTTGTTCTCACTACCCCTGCATTGCAAACACAGTGTCACAGTCTGAAGAAAAAGTGTGTGGCGCTTGTACAAAGGCACGGTGCAGCCTGTGGTGGGTGTATGCTGCCAGCGTGCGTGGGTCCCACAAGAAACTCTTTTCTTGTTATTTTAGTGTTGAGTGAATACATTTTATCACAATGAGAATGAAATGCCACCGCACACATCTCCTGGGTTGGAAGAAGCAAATTACAGATGCTAAGTATTTGATTCATAATATGTGAATAGAAAACCCCTCAAAAATTAATTCTAGCTTGCCATCCTTATTTTGACAGATGAAATACCTGTGGCAGAACATAACTGATGCATTGCCTCCTGTGTTGGTGAGTCAGTGAGGAGAGACTTGAGGCTTCGATAGAATCTTTCCACCTGACAAAGCTGTGCAAACTTGGGCTTCCCAATCCCTGTTCTACAAGCTTGCTGTGGCCCTTTCTTAACTGACATCCATCCACTGGACCATTGACATCAATTATCTATAATTGGGAGGTTGTGCCCCTGTAGACATTTCTCTTATTGAATTTATTCAAATCCTGATTATACTGATTGTTTTTCCAGCCCAAATGACCACTTCCTAGCCAAGAATGAACTTGGCTGCCTAGCAACAACATTGAAATATGAGGACCAGTTTAAGCAAAGCTAGGGGGGTAGGATGCAAATGTCTTGTGAGAAGTGGGAAGAGGATGCTTGACTGAAGATCTTTTGTAGTGGGACATGAAGTTCAAGTGTGAGAATGTGGCCCTTGTGAGTGATAGGGGCCAGCCAGGCCCTCCGTCAGGGCAATGCCAGGATGGAGTGATTTTTTGTCTGGCAGAAGCGTGTTGTGCAATAAAGTGACGGTTTGAGGAGAGTGAGACTGAAGATGGAAGACTGGGCAGGAAACATTTGGCACGATGTCCAGCATAAGCCGAGGAATACCTGGAGTAGAGATGTGGCCAACAGTACAGGGAGCACAGGGAAACGTTTAATTGATTAAATTAATGATTTTCTGATGGATCCAAGGAGTCTCGGTGTAGGAAGTGAAAAAGGTACAAATGGTGCCAAGTATTCAGAATTTGCACAAAGACACCTCCAGAGAAATAAATGAGGCTGAGAGGAGAGCCGGCTCCCAGAGGACCTGGCAACAATTTGTTTTTATTCATCTGGAGTAGACGGGGGTGGGGGACTTTTGACAAAAGAACTGTGTTCAGATGAAAGACATGTAGGACATGTGGACATGCATGTGACCACCTCACAGGGACGGTTGAAATTCTAAGAATAAGTGAGAACAGTGGCAATATAGGGATAAGTGATTTCCCACCAGACAGCATGAGTGAGAAGCCTCATCCCTTTTCCAGGGCACCAAGGCATCACCCACAGGGATTTGTTAAACTGTTCCAGTGCTCACTTTGAGGAACAGCTTCTGCTTTAGGAAAACCAGTTATAAGAGAGGAAGCAGCAGCTCAGCCTACACACCTCACTCCGGTTAGGGTTTGCATGGTCAATTTCACAGGCACAATCACCTTTAATTAAGAGTAGACGTCTAGTTGGTATAATCATGCCCATTTTACAGATGAGAAATGTGACCCTCACAGGGGCAGAGACTGTGTTCACCACCTCATAGGTGGTGAGACAAAAGCTATAATAATCTATCCCAAACTAATGCACGCCTCAAACAATTTCTGTGAGAACAGGACCCCCGTGCAGTAGGAGGGCCTAAACTTCCAGTGTCTGTGCCATTTCATAAGGCACCACATGCATGAAGCCTTGCATGCTTTCAGAAGAGGAATGGTGTGCAGTGGGAACATGAAGATGCCTCTGAGAAGCCACTGTTGCTGTGGTGAGCATTAAAGAAGATGGAAGGACCAGGGCAGGACATGGCAGGGTGATCTAGTGCCTGGAAAACAGTGATCTGAGCCACATAGACTGTTTGCTCAGCATGTGCCTGCAGATATGCACCCCCACACACACACTCACAAATTACCAACTGTGGTTCCTAGGAGCGTGACCTCAGATGACCATTGGTTGACATGCCTTCACATTATCATCTGGAAATGTGGAAGAGTTGGCAATCTGGTTTTGTAGAAAACGCTATGCATAAACGTACTCAGTAGTCAGGAGAGAAGCGGAAGTCAAACATGTGGCGGTACAAAAGCCCACGTGTTGGTACATTTTCTGTTTGTTATATGGAAAAGTGGAGCTGGGGTGTGTCTTTACAGTCACAAAAATGTACACGTATCAAGACTCAGGACATAACATTTGAAGGACGAAACTTAGATCTAAAGATCACGAGGACACAGTAAGTGCATGTAACACTGTTAACCTAGAAAATAAAGGTCAAAGCAAGAGGCAACAAGCATTTATTTGAGATTTTAAAAAACAGCTATTTGGGAAGCGCTAATTCAGGTTGAAATCCAAATAGAGTTTCAACTAGGAAACAAGAACAAGGGGTGTTTATGAAGAAAGGAAGGGGGAACAATTCCATCGTTAGAAGAAAGGCATTTCTACCGGTGCGGCAAAGGTAACCATAGTGATACTAATTCTAAACAATGTTTTAATTTTTGAGTCCAATAGTCATAATAACTACTTTCTTGTTATCTTTGCAAACAGTTCTTTGGGACACAGTGCTGCCCGCAGCCTAGGCCAGAGGTTATTTTCCCGAGCTTTACTGTGCCAAAGGCTTGAGGGGTAAGATGAGCAAGGCAGCTCCTCGGGATGGCAGCGCCCACTCCACTTTACTATCTCCATCATTTCCTCTTTGTTGTTTTGTTTTTATTCACTTTAGAAAAATTTTTATTGTTATTGAAATACAGTTGTCTCCATTTTCCCCACCACCACTCCCCCCCATCCCAGCCATCCCCACTTCCCACCCTTGATTTCCCTTGGCTTTGTCCATGTGTCCTTTATAGCTGTTCCTGAAAACCCTTCCCCTATTTTCCCCCATCATCCCCTCCCACCTCCACTCTGGTTACTGTCAATTTGTTCTTAATTTTAATGTCTCTGGTTATATTTTGCTTGCTTGTTTTTTTTTTTTGTTGTTGACTGGGTTGCACTTATACATGAGATCATATGGTATTTGTCCCTCACCACATGGCTTATTTCACTTAACGTAATGCTCTCCAGTTCCATCCATGCTGTTGCAAAGGGTAGAGATCTCCTCCTTTCTCTCTGCTGCGTAGAATTCCATTGTGTAAATGGACCACAGTTTTTTGATCCACTCCTTGACTGATGGGCACTTAGGTTGCTTCCAGCACTTGGCTATTGTAAATTGTGCTGCTATGAACTTTGGGGTGCACAGGTTCTTCTGGATTGGTGTTTCAAGGTTCTTAGGACATAGTCCCAGCAGTGGAATTTCCAGGTCAAAAGGCAGTTCCATTTTTAGTTTTCTGAGGGAATTCCATACTGTTTTCCACAGAGGCTGCACCAGTCTGCATTCCCACCAACAGTGCACTAGGGTTCCCTTTTCTCCACATCCTCTCCAACTTGATGTTTGTTGATTTGTTTATAATGGTCATTTTCACTGGTATGAAGTAGTATCTCATCATGATTTTAATTTTTATCTCTCTGATGGCTAGTGATGCTGAGCATCTTTTCATATGTCCCTGGGCCCTCTGTATGCCCTCCTTGGAGAAGTGTCTGTTCAAGTCCTTTGCCCATTTTTTAATTGGGTTGCTTGTTTTCCTGGAGTGGAGTTGTGAGTTCTTTATATATTTTGGAGATCAAACCCTTGTCCAAATTATCATCGGCAAATATGCTTTCCCATACAGTTGGTTCTTTTTTCACTTTAATGCTCTTTTCTTTAGCTGTGCAGAACTTTTTTATTTTTATGGGATCCCATTTATTTATTCATTCCTTTATGTCCCTTGCTCTAGGGGACATGTTGGTGAAAATATTGCTATAGGGAATATCTGAGATTTTCCCACCTATGTTCTCCTCTAAGACTTTTATGGTGTCACAACTTATATTAAGTCTTTTATCCACCTTGAATTTATTTTTGTGTATGGTGTAAGTTGGTGATTAAGTTTCATTTTTTTTGCAAGTAGCTGTCCAGATCTCCCAAAACCATTTGTTAAAGAGGATATTTTTACTCAATTTTACGCTTTTTCCCTCTTTGTCAAATATTAATTGACCATAGAGATTTGGGTTTATTTCTGGGCTCTCTATTCTGTTCCATTGGTCTATGTGTCCGTTCTTATGCCAGTACTAGGCTGTTTTGATTATAGTGGCCTTGTAATACACTTTGATATCAGGCATTGTGATCCTTCTTACTTTGTTCTTCTTTCTCAAAATTACTGTGGCTATTTGGGGTCATTTATGGTTCCATATAAATTTTTGAAATGTTTGTTCTATATCTGTGAAATATGTCATTGGTACTTGTTGTTTTGTTTTAAAAACTCTATTATTTTGCTGAATGATTTTGTCCAAGGAAAGGGTTTATGTTGAAACAAAACTTCTTTGGAAAATAAACTGGAATGATAGCCAGAAATAGACTGTTCTAAACATAGTACTCATTAGCCATTTTTATATCTGCCACATATTAAAGATATTTTTATTAAAAAAAACACGGAAGTCATCATTGGTCCTGAGATCTGAAGCTGTGAAAATATTGATTGCAGGTGATGTTTATTATGAATCCAATCAAATTTTTGTGGGTTTTAAAAACTGTATCAGTAGCCTCGTAAGACAATACAAAAGGAGAGTCTGTGACAATCGACATTGACACTGACTCCCTGGTTTTCATTTCTAAAGAGCATAATACTTTAGAACATACAATCATTCTTAGGAGTAATAAATCATTGGGAATTGCTAATTAATTTAATTATTATATGAACATTTTAGAAGAATTGCATAAAATATTTAACCCCGGGGCTATTTTGCACAGTCAAAACGACAACGAAATAAGGTTAAAGAGAAAAAAATAAGTGGATTTTACTAGATGTACAGTTGAAAGCTGCAGTGATCCTTTCCCAAGTACTCAAAATCAGCTGCTGTTTCAGGCGCATGATACTTAGGAAAAAATACAATTTGTATTCTGTTTCCAGTTATGTAAATCTGGATTTTTTTGGTGTTTGTTCACTTTCCCTATGAAGTAAAGTGATGGATATGTCAAGTAGTTGATAAAAATGAGGATTTTTAAAAAATAAAATAATTTTTAGAAAGCTTTTCTAATTAAAAAAATCTACCCCCAAAATACACTGAAAATTTTAATACACTGGTAAGATCTAAATTTCCACCTAATATCAATGTAATGCCCCATGCTCGCACTTCTGTGAGGCCAAGTTGTGAGTGTGTCTGCTGTGGCAGATGGGAGGACAGCTGTTTTTTTCTTTTTCTTTTCTTTTCTTCCTTTCTTCCTTTCTTTCTTCCTATGTTAAAATAAAGCAGCAGGCAGGAACAAATATGACAGAAACATGGTGAGTTTTCAGAGAAGCTGGAACTGTCAATAACAAACAGCATTGAGGAAATGACATTTAGCATGTTCAGATTCACATTAAATTATCTCTTATGGGTGTACCACTCATATGTGTGACACAGGTAAATCTGGCTTAGTATACATCCTTGTTGAGGGTCCTGTCAGGCTTGTGTGATACACTTGGTAATGTCCTCCTACGTGTCTATGTCCCATGGGTCCCCTGGCATTGGTAACAGACCCATAGCTGAGAGCAGAATCTCCCCAACTCAAAAGGAGGCTTCGAAGAGATAAACTGGAGAAATAGCTGAGTCGTAAGAATGTTTTTGTTCTTGTCACGATCTGCTAGGATTTAAAAACAGAAGATAATAAGGTAGTTTAGCTTTTGCGTTCCTTTGCATCAACAGTTTGGGTGTCCCTGTTGAAAGTGCAAGTTTCCTCAAGTCACCCTCTTGCTGAACTCTAAATTTCAACCAGCTGGATGGGTGTGGAACAAGGACAGAGGACTGCTGGGGGTAGCATGTGTTGTGGAGTGGGGTACCAGAGGACAGACCTGCAAGTGAGAGAGAAGGGGGTCTGAGTTGTATCCAAGACTATCAGGAGGACAGTGGTTTGTGGTCCCTAGGGCAGCTGGGAGCTGGTTTCCGGTTCTCTGATTTGATCTCAGAGTTAAGTGCCTCTAGGGCACCTGAGGAGTGGGATCCCTTGTCACTGGACTTCAAGCTCTGGCAAGGAACTCTGGGGAAGCAAAGTGAAGACAGGCAGAGCCAGCTGTCCTTGGCTAGAGCAAGACTGAACTCCCTGTGATGGCCAAGGACCACATACCTGTTCCCTCAAGTCCTAGTGGGAGTGAGGTCCCTGAAGCTTTCCCAGGAATCTGGGGAGGGGAGATATCCCCAAGAACGTCTGGGTGAAATTCTCATTACTCTAGATAATACAAGTTCAGAAACAGACATTTTTGCCCCACATATTGGGACAAAGAAATTTGAGTGAACTTAACACACACAAATATACACACGCAGATAAATATTTAAATTTGTATCTGTGTATATATAAAATGTAAAGATTTTAACTGTACAACTCATGGATTTCATACAATATTCAGATCAAGAACTACAACTTTTCTGAAGTCTTAGGAGAATTTCCAGCTAATCAAAACACTATTAACCCCCCCTCCCAAGTATTCTTATTCTGGTTTTAGCACTCTTTGGAACTTCATGTAAATGGACCCATACACTGTGTTTTCCTTTGTCTTTTGATCGATGTCTGTTGTTCCTGGTAGCAGTTTATCCTTTTTACATTTGTTGTACAAATAAAACAAAATGCATTTATTTGCTCTACTGTTGAGGACCACCTTTGTTGTTTCCATGTTGGGTCGTTATGAAGAGGCTGGGATTGCCATGACTATGGCTAAATCACACTGTGGTCCAGGCATGCATTCATTTCTCTCAGGTTGTATGTAGGAGTGAGTTCTGTGACTGGCATGTGCTTACCTGTTCTGGGTACATCCAAGCCAAAGCTGTGCTAGTTTACAGCCCATCCAAGGATGTGCAGGACTGTCGTTCCATCAACATTTGGTCGTGATTTCATTTTAGCCGTTTTAGTGGATGTGTGTCTGTCACTGTCACTTTGTGGTTTATTTTGCATTTCACTGATATGTAATGACACGGAGCGTTTCACGACTTATTTGCCTTTTGGATAGTCTCATTTGTGAAGTGACTGTTTCTGTCTTTTGCCAGTTAAAAATCGGTATATTTTATTGGTTGATTTGCAAGTGCGTTTTATATATTCTGGATGAGAATCTTGCTGTATTGTAAATGCCCTATCCTGGCCCATGGCTTGCCTTTTCATTCTCCTTAATGGAGGTTTCTTTTTTTTTTTTAACAGAATTTCTTCATTTTAATGAAGTATGGATTATCAGTATTTCCTTTTGTTACTGTTTGTGGGTGTGTGTCCTGTTTAAGAAGTCTTGGCCTACCACAAAGACATGATGATAATCTCCCATGTTTTCTTCATGAGGTTTTGCTACATTACTCTTTACAAGCAGTTCTACAGTGTTCTCCTCAAAGTCAACATTTTTATATTGTGCAAGGAAGGGGCCAATGCTCATTTTTCCCCTCATGGATATATAATACAGCGTCAGCATAATGTACTAAGAAGAGTGTACTTTCTCCAGTGAAATACATAAGAGCCTCATTCGTGAGTCAGGTGATTTGCACATGTGTACCTGTTTCTGGACTCTCTCTTCTGTGCCAATGACCCATTGTTTGTCCTGGATAACATCTCCCTAATTGTTGTATGTAGCTCTATAGTGAGCCCTACACTCTGGTTGGGTAAATTTGTTAGCAGTTCTGTTCCATCAGGTCGTACTGTATCCTAGATCCTCTATATTTCTGTGTACAGTTTAGATTCAGCTTATCAATTTTCATAGAATGTCTGCTGAGATTTTTATTATAATTACATTGCCTATATTAAATTTCATCAGTTTAAGGAGAATTGACTTCTGAATACCTCCAATCCAAGATCATGGTATATCTCTGCACTTATTTAAATGTTCTTTAACTTCTCATTAATGTTTTATAGTACATACATATGCAGGTCTTGCACATATGAGGGAGGATCCCCCAGAAAAATGAAATTTTCTTCTGGAGGGTGGGCCCCATATAGTACAGGCTTCCCACGCCAGCTGAGTGTTCTAGGAACTCATCTGTATCTGTACTAACTGGCGTAGTTGTGAGAGGCTGTGTTCAGCTTCAGGAAATTTCTTCGAGGACTCTTTCAAGGCATTTGCTCATTTCATAATGGGTGATTTATGAGCACACCTGCCCACACTGGGTGGAGTGTTCAGCAGTTTTTGACCAAAAACGGTATGACCCCTCTGCCCCACCCTCCCTACCCACTCGATCTTGCCCCAAGCCACTTTTTTTTGTTTCTCCAGATGAAAAAATTCCTCAAAGGGAAATGTTTTGCTGATGTGGAAGAGATGAAACAAAAAAAGGCAGAAGCACTAAAAGACATCAAAATTGACAAATTCAAAAAACTGTTTTGAGCAGTGGAAAAATGTCTCAATAGGCGTATTGCATCAAATGAAGAATGCTTTGAAGGTGACTGAAGTTTAAACATGTAAGAATAGATACAATTTTTTTTTATAAATCAATTCCGGGCTTTGGTTCCCACAGTACATTGTTAGGTTTATTCCTAAACATTTGATTATTTTGTTCATTTTATGTCCTTATTTTAATTTGCATTTTTTTGTTGCTAGCTGAGTTTATGTATGTACCTTGTGTTCGGCAACCCTGCTAAAACTCACCTACAAAAATAAATAGTTCACTTGTAAATTCTTTTGTAGGTTTTATCCATATAATCAAGCAATCCACAAAAAGGGTAATTTTACTTTTTTCCTTTCCCATCTTTATTTTTACTTTATTTTATTTTTTATTGATTTGGATCTCCAGTATAGGGTTGAATATAAGGGTGATAGTGGGCATTCTTGTATTTTTCCTAATTTAAGAGTAAAAGTGTTTAATAATTTACTATTAGGAATTATGCTACCTATTCATGTTTTATAGGTGCTTTTTATCTGACTGAGGACACTCCAGTGTATTCCAAGTTTGGTGAGATATTTTTATTTTATTTTTTTACTGTGAATGGGTATTGAATTTTGTCAAATAGTTTTTTTTTGCATGTATTCAGTTGATTATTTGTTTTTGTTTTCACCTTTTTGCTAACAAGTTACATTGTTTGATGTTCAAATGTTGAATCAACCTCACATTCTTGAAGTAGGCTTCACTAGGTGATGATATATTAGTTATTTTTTCAATTTATTTTACTTACCATTATTATATCTATGCTCATGAGAACACTGGCCACTATTTTTATTTTTGTTTGTTTTTCTGTAGTGCCTTTGACAAGTTTTAGTGTCAAGCTTACCCTGGCCTCACAAAACATATTGCAAAATGTTTCCTCTTTCTTTATTTTCT
>VMDR010014433.1:0-23547 GCA_007922815.1 Macrotus californicus | reverse complement strand
TTGTTCTGCTTTTCCAAGATGCCAAAGAAAAATTTTTTCAAAACGCTCACTCAAATCACAAGATTTCTCTATTGCCTCACAATTTAGAAGTTTATTGATAAATATCCTTTTGCAAGGACACCGTATTTTAATTCCACACTATAAATATCATATAAGCACACACAAAGGCCCAAAATGCTGTGTTGTAATTACTAACAATACTTCTTTATGTGTGTACAAGGCTTTTAATTTAGGGTTCTTCCTCACACGCAGACTCACACACTGCTTATCATTTGACACTCCTAATAACTTTATGAAGGAGACAAAAAGATAAGGAAAGTCATCCTCAGAAAACTCAAAGAAAGAAGCGGTCTCAACATAAATCGTCCTTTTACGCGTTCTGCAAAGTTGTAGAGAAGGAAGCTAGAGATAACCAGCTAGGAGTCCTAAGAAATAATCAGTGTCCAAAGCCATAAAAAACTAACTCCGTGTGCAAGTCTACGCAATAGAGAAGGTAATACACCTGCTTCTTCGGTCAAATGAGAAGGAAATTGAGACGTGACCTATCCATAGCCTTGAAGTTCAAGAGTTGCTGCTCAGGAAATGGAATTCTGCTCTTCTAATCATGCCAAGGGACTTGCTGCGGCATAACACTATGAAATCAGCTGCGAAATAACTGTATTCGTTGAGTGTGACTACATAGCATGGCAGGAGGCAGCCACCTAAATTCATACCTATATACAGACATACATGTGTACTTCATACATGCAGACATATGTGCATACTGTCTTCCCCAAATCCTTAAATTCATTTGTTCGGGTCCAGCTTTTCTTGGGATGAGCAGTTGGGTGAAATGTGACAAAATGCCTATGAGTTAAGATGCTGATTTTCAGTTTGTGTTTCATAAAGTCTTAGAACATACATGGGAGGGCAAATGGTATTGCATTTATTTTATCATTAGGGAAAGCAAGCCTTAGAAAGAAGAAGTGATTCACATTTTACAGCTATCAGATACCTGAAATGTCCAATTGGAACTAAATATTAACTCGCCCATTTTAAGGAGAAATTTCATAAAACACTGGGAGTTAAAGAAGTCCTTGGTGATGAACAGGACAGGTATCACCATTCTCATTCCACTGGAAAGGGAGGTGAAACTCAGAAAGTTTAACTGAGTATTTAAGAGTCTATATATAGGTGAAGCACATCCTAAACTCTTAGCTAATTGCATTTCCAATTAACTCTCAATGTATCTCCAATCGTATATACCATATTAACTCTCTCTCAAAATGTACAGTGCTACCTTTTTTCTAGTGTAATAGACATGGGGTGAAAGTATATCCTTCCCAAAATTACATAAAAATACCTTGGAATTTGAGATCATTTATAGTATAAATTGATATAAGAATTTTAAAAACAAGCTTATAAAAAAAGTAAAACTATTCAAATGAGACATATTTTATAGGTTCGTGTTAAGGTGAAATTAAAGCTAGAATTTAAAGTGTGTGACCTCTATGTTCCTTTGCCCATTAGCTTCCTTATGGTTAAGCTATTTACTTACCTAGTTCCCCTGTCCCTGCCTATTTGTCATTTATCTCTGTCTCTGTCTCTGTCTCTCTCTGGACAGAAATTCATACGAGAAATTAAATGAAAGGTCTCATCATCTGGGTAATTTTTACTCACCACTTCTACCACCATAAAAATACCACAGTGGGGCAACTGTTATACCATGAGAAGTGTGCACTGATGTTTATTCTCAGGGAAGAACACTACTTTTCATGGCGGGGGGGACAGTGGGAGGGGATGGAGTGGGGGGACAGCAGGAGAGAGGCAGTAACACCACTCTGAACGGTCCTTTGCTGGAGAGCCAGGTTAGGGAAGTGCCCGCCTCGCTTCGATCATTCCTGCTGAACGCCAATTATTGTCCTTCAGAAGAAAGGAGTTCTTGAGTGAAAATACTTTATGTAAATCTGCGAAGGGCCTCTCTTTTCTGCTTGCCCACTTTCTTACAAACACACTTCAAAACAGCTTCTTGTATTAAATGACATGTTAAGAATTGCTGAAGAATGAAAAAAAAATTACACAAGTTCCACACTCTAAAGCTCTTTGTCACTGATGATCTTTGACAACTGCATTGCTTTAATGTTCTTTAAGAAGAGGGATGCAGACATTCAGATTCCCCAATTTCCCAGAGGTTACTAAAATCCACGAAGCGTAAAAAAAAAAGGACCCAAGATATAGTGGTTTAGAAATAGCGTTTCTGTCACCTTTTCTTCTCTTAAAAAATTTTTTCAGCCCATTGCTTCTACCTGAAATCAGAGGCAGTATACTGTTTAAAAAAAATACTCAAGTTTGAGTCAAAATACTTTCACTCACTTCCTGACCATGACTTCGACGTGCCTGAATTCCCTCACTGGATTTCATCTTTGGCTGATTTCAATGAATTCTTGGTAGGTTCAAAGAAGAAGGTGTATAAAAGTGTATAAAAGGTTAAGTAAAGGAGAATTCTGCAAATAAATGACAGTAATTGAAAAGCCATGACCTCTATTTTACATATATTAATTTTAGCACGTGAAGGTTTTTATTGCAGGAAATTTTCTATATTACCTTTTTCCAAAAAAGTAGAGAAATATAGTCACTTCATTTCAAATTGCAAGTTCCCTCATTACACATACATAACTAGCTTTCATCTGTGATTCCGAAAGGTGGATTAAATAGCAGATCCACACGCAGGGGTGTCCAACCTGCGGCCCAGGATGGCTATGCATGCAGCCCAACACAAAATTGTCAATTTATTTAAAACATTATGAGATTTTTTTTTTGGATTATGTGTCACAATGTATTTAATGTGTGGCCCAAGACAACTCTTCTTCCAATATGGCCCAGAGATGCCAAAAGGTTGGACACTTCTGGAATGTATCAATGTGCTCTTATCCAAAAAATAAAAACAAGACATCAATTTTCCCTTCTCTCCCCTGTCCCCAGCATGGTTCCCCTCATGTAAGAATCGGCACAGTAGCCCTTGGACCTTCTCGCATTGGCTTTTGAGAAAAGGGAACATCTCTGCCCACTTAGGCTGAGCTCATTATCATCAGGGATGATCACAGGTCTCAGGTAAAGGCAAGCCTGTCCCAGAGGGTGTTCGAGGGGTTGCCCCCAGGGGCCGACAGCTTCTGTGTTCTAGGAGACTGACATGGAACAAAGAAATCTTCTGTTTCCGTAATAATAACGCTAGCCTTTTAGAATTACTTCTATTTTTACCTCCCTTCTTCCCGACCTCTTCTCCTCATTGCCAAATTTCTGAGAGCACATTCTGTGAATTTTCCCAAGCCTCGATGATCAGTCTATGACTTGAATTCAATTCCGTGTATTTCTGTAGAAGGATCTGTTGTCACTACGAGTGGCCAGGACACTTCTAGATGCCAGGAATAAACTGTGATGGGAGAGAAAATCACTCCCTGGCTCCTGCAATTTAGTCTTTAGTTAAATTAGATCTTTGAGTGCTTCTTGCCCTGAGACATCATTGTAATTTGGGACACCATCTGCAGAGTGCTTGGGGGGGAGTCAATTTAGATTTAAATGCCTTAAGCGGTAAGATTACTATCTGTGATTTTAAAATAAATATACACTATATTTCACCCCAGCTCTGAGGTACCATAGCCTAACGGGGAGTCTAGGTGCCAAGGTTAGCCCCGTGTGCATTCAATGGTACTTATGATGAAAATCTGCTGTGGAACTCAAAGAATTTACATCTACTGGACCACAGTCTCAGGAACATAGTAATGTTTTACAAATATCATCTGTTACTGCGATTACAGACACAAGGAGTGAGAGTAGGGGATAAAATGACAGGATACCATTTTATTCTGATCTGTGGATCGCTGGTAAGGGGAACTCCCTGAAGGTAATAAAGATTGTTCGGCTTTAGCTCTGGAGGGGAGGAATGCCTTCTTCCCAGGTACTTTCGGTCCATAGATGCTTTTACCGGGTGCAGAGCAAGAGCGCAAAGGATGTCAAATATTGCTTGGAAGGCGAGAGTAGTGCTCAGTGAATTAACGAGGCAGCTCCAGTGCAACCTCGGAGCTGTCAGGAGGATGCCTGCATTCCCGGCCATGTGCAGGTGTCTTCTTCCTGCAGCTCAGTGGAATGCTGGGAGCCATCCACATGTGATGATGGAGGCGTGCATCAGATCCACTCAGCCAACCAGCACTGCTGAAAGCCCGTTTGGTACCTGAAACCCAGGGCTGTCTTCCCTGTCACTGTGTGAGTAATACCGAGGAGCCTAAATGTAGACTTAGCTGCCTGTTTCACCTCATCGTTGCCTGTGCTGTTGCAAAAGAACAAGTTTTATTCTTACTCTTGCATCTTTACTTGGGTGCCCCGAAGGAAACCAGTCCTTGCATCAATCAAAAGAAATAGTTGGTCTTAAATAGGCGTCTAGATGTGTGTCTGGAACTAGGTAGAGCCAAGTTTTGTGTGAGACTGAAAAACAATTTAACAATTAAAAATAAAAGGACAGCACAAGCGACCCTTCCAAACTGCTTTTACATCCCTATATTGCATCGCAAACGTGACTGTTGACTTTCTTATGCTGGGAGCTTGGTCATTATCACATTCTCTCTCCAGAATGTCCATTGGAAACTCAGGGCAAAGCCACTTGAGGAAGATTACAAGGCCCCTTTTTGATCACAGTCTGTACAAACTGACATACTGCGCTCCAAACATGAAGTGAAACAATGAGGCAAAATGAAAACGCATCATCAGTGATTTCCACATTGCTTCTTTTGTAATAACGTCTTATCAATGCAATCTTTTTCAAACAAAAAAGGTGGAGTGAGCTGAAGAGGTACAGCAGCCCATAAAATAAAACTGGAAGTGTAATAATCTGCTGCTTTGCCTGTAGTCATAGAAAATATACTTTATGGACACATAAAAACATTCCGATAATAGAGATTATGGCTGCTCCGGTTTATGCATGTGGCAATGGATTCACACGATGCTTCTACATCAAGTGAAAGAGACTAACCATAAGGAACTAACTTCAAAGTACAGTGTCTTTTGGGTCTCCAAAGTAATAAAGACCCAGACACTTATTTCCCTTGTAATGTCTTTGTTCTGCACAATTTAGAATGTAGTTTCTTTCCTTCATTAGGCACTCCACGTGAGACAGGCTAAATCAGGGGCTACAAATACAGAGACTTCTTAGTACTGGTAGTCTCAGATGTTCAGTGCAATTTCTCCACTAGTGGTTTCCTCAACCATATGCCACCCAATCCACCCATGTTTTAGCAGCTGTGCTACAGTTTCCACTTTCTTACAGTTTGACTACATTTCCAAAGAAACAACCACCCAGTCAGACATTCCCAAATTACAAGGTTGGTGTGGGAAGTTTAACCCCATCCCCTAAAACATGCTTTAGTGAGCATCCTAGTCTATCCTAAAAAATACTCCTTCATATCCTAGCCCATCATAGCTCTGGCACAAACATGTAGCTGTACTTAATTATTTTTAGCTAGTAATGTCCTGAAAATGGTAACATTTTAAGATCATATATTATAGAATTTTTATCATGAAGAAACACCGAAATAAATAGCAAAATAAAATCAGTGACGTTAAGCATTTCCCTAATTTAGGAAATGGGAACAGGAAATAAATTCAACTCGGTGTTACTATGTACAATGAAGACAGATATGAAATGTATAAACCCATGCAAAGCAAAAGGTCCAAGATTAAATACACCACAAAGAATTGATGAACATATTTTGATTTTGATCAGATTTATTGTGTGTGAAGTTGTGCCACACAGAAAAAGTCAGGTAGTAAATCATAAAATGTATATTTTCATGTTGAAATATTGAGGCACAAGACTTGGTATTTACAGGAAAATTTCTTGGGAGTGAGCAACAGGAAGGTTTGAGGTCTTGCATAGTAACAGGCTGAATCATCTATAGACCGACAAGGGAAATATTGTCATGAGAAAATATTCATCACCAAGTCCCACCCAGGAGAAATTTTCTATCAGATGGCCTGCATGGCCATCCTTTCATAAGCTTTGAGCTAATAATTTAAACTAGACAATAATGTTAAAATGAAAGTTCTAGATCAGACATTTTCAACCTTTTTCATCTCATGGCATAGATAATTACTAAAATTCTGCAGCACAACAAAAAGTATTGTTTTTTTTTTGCCAATCTGACAAAAAAGATAGGTATAATTTTGATTCACTCACACCAGGTGGCTCTTGTTGTGTTGGCTGTTGTCATTTTTGTATTTGACAGTCTAAGGAAAAACAGGTCAGTGCCCCTGACTGACTGACTGAATAGTCAGGTATTGCATGTGTTAAAACTTCTTGCAGCACACCAGTTGAAAATCACTGCTCAACATCACTGTTCTCAAAATGTAACAGGAATTACCTTCTAAAGTCAGCCACTATTCAACATTACTATCAAATGCTAGTAATGCAAGTGGTGAAGAAGATAGTAATGGAAACATTAGCGATATTAATCAAAGTGATTAAACATGAAAAACAAATATAAGAATTGGAAAGAAGAGTCAAATCACCTTTATTCATAGGTGACATAGTAACAGACCTAAATCTATCACTTTTGTCTATAAAAACAATAACCATTCAATATTATCAAGTGAACCACCCGAGAGTGTGAAAACATACTCCAAGAATGGAAACAACATAGGAGGAAGAGTATTCTCTGCATCATTATTTGGAATGGCAAAGCACTGGAAACACACCAAGAGCCTATTAATAAAGGATTATTTGAACCAACTCTAGAAAAGCTACAAAATGGAGAACTATGGAACCCTAAAGTAGAAAGAGGTAGAAAACCCCATGCACAAATATAGGGATATCTCCAAGATAAGTTACAAAATCAATACACAGAATAGAGTCTATGATGCTGATTATTTTGTGTGTTACAAAGGAAGTAAAATAGGAATGCACACACGTGCACACGTGTATCCTTACTTTTGCAAAAAGTAACATGGGAAGGGTACACTAAAAACTAAGACACACAAAAAACTGGGTTTTCTCTGAATGTACCCTTCAAATGGTTTTGACATTTCAGTTAAATATTGTATATGTTTTTTTAAAAAATCAAACTACATAACAGAAAAGTCCTTTAGTCATTTCCCATGTGTAAAATCCAATGGTTAGTTTAAGGTTTCCTAACTTAAATGCGCTTAAAATAAATCACGAATCTAACCCTTCAAGGAACAGAGGTAGGAAGGCTACTTTCGGAGACACCAAGCTGCTGCAGACAATTGGACAACAGAGAGTCTAAAGCATGTGGCAACTGTAAACAATAAGATATGTTTTATTAAGAAGTAAAACACTGCCTATTTGTCACTCTGATTTCTCATAAATCATTAAAATTATTGTGGTATATTTTACAAGTGGTAAAATTCAAAGATGTTAAACAGTCAGATGAGTTTTGAAAAATAGATTCACCCCTCCATCCGCCAAATGAATGATGTATAACAGAATATGTTAATTACGCTCTCATTTCCTTCATGGAATAGCACTCCCCCCCGAACAAACCCATTTCTATTATCATATGTCAGTGTTTCCTCTTCTCGAACTTCACATAAACGGGGGTGTGTTTCATGTCTGGCTCCTTTAGCTCACATAATGATATTTGATATTAATCAGCATTGTGTACAACAGCAAACGTGGTTTATAAAGCTGAAGAGTATTCCTGTTGATTAACAGCACTTTATGGTCACCCATTCTACCACTGATGGAATTTTGGTAGTAGCTTCCAATGTCTGGCTCTCTGAACCCAGTTGTTCTGAACGTATTTTGGCATGTCTTTTTGTGAACTTGTGTTTCTGTCTCTACTGCGCAGACACTTAGAAGTGAAACCGATAGAGGGTCCAAGGGAACAAACTTCCACTTATAAGATGAGTAAGTTCTGGGGATCTGACGTACAGCTTGGTGACTAGACTTAACAATACCGCGTACCGAGAAGTTGCAAAGAAAGTAGATCTTCAATGTTTTCACCACAGAAACAAAATACGGCAACTACAGGACGTATTGGATGTGTTAACCTTACTGTGGCCATCATTTTGCAGTACAGACATATGTATGACATCATCGTGCAGACCTTGAACTTGTACAATGCCACGCGTAGATTACACGTGGGGGAAAGTGGTGAAGAAGGTTACAGCAATTTTAGCACTTCTAGGGAGCAGCTGCATTTCCTGTTTGTTTTGATTTACGTAGAACTGATGACATTATATTGAACACTCTTTTGTGCTTATTGGCCATTTGTTAATCTTTATAAGCTGTCAAAGTCTTTTGTTCAACTTAATTGTATTGTCCTTCTAAAATTGATTTGTAGTTCTTTACGGAGCCCTGATAAAAGCCCTTTGTCAAATATATGCAACGTGAGCATTTTCTCCTATGGCTTACCTTTTTTTAATTCTCTTAATGGATTTCTCTGAAGAGTAGAGGTGTTTTTTTGTTTGTTGTGTTGTGTTTAATGAAATCCAATTTATCTTGTTTTTATCCATTATGGTGAATGCTATTTGAACCTTTGCTATGAAATCTTAGACTGGCTCAAGTCCCAGATAATATTTTCCAGGATTTTCTTCTAGAGATTGTGCAGTTTAAGATTTTATATTTGGTCTATGTGCCACCAAGAATTATTTTTTTCTGTACGGTATGAGATAAGGATAAGCTGCTTTAAAAAAAATACAGATATCTAGTTTTATAGGTCCAGAGGTCGAAACTATTTTCCTTTCTCCATTAAATTGCATTTGGGCTTTTTGACCACGTATGTGTGGGCCTAGTTCTGGACCCTCTTCTGTTGTTTCGGTCTATTTTTTTTTTATCCTTACACCTATTCCTCACTGGACTAGTTAATGTGGCTGTGTAGTCGGTCTGACACAGTGCAACACAGAGGACAGCCACTGTCCACACAGGCTCATAAGCAAATTTAGATGGAAAACATTCTCTCCATCAAGTTTCAGGCTTTTGTAGTAGAAACACGAATGGCCATGAACTAACACAGCTGAGGGAACTGTACAGGATAAGAAATGAGAACAATGCCTTTAGAGAGAAACGGGTCTAAATTTAAACCCTATTTTACCGAAAAGATTTGTACGCTCTTCAAATGTCATCTTCCTCACCTAGTAACATAGGGATCATATCACCTATCTCCAAAAATTGCGGTGGGGTTAATATCACATGTACATTGGGGGAGGAGGGGAAATACCCAGAATTTATTTATTAAAAAATTGTGTATTTATTCTTACAAGTTTAAATTTCAGTCACCTTCAAAATACTATCCATTTGGTGCACTATACCTATCAAGACTTTTTTCCACTGGTCAAAACCATTCTGAACTCATCAAATTTGATGCCTTCTAGGGCTTCTGCCATTTTTTGTTTCATCTCTTCCATATTGGGGAAACAAAAAAGTTGCTTGGGGTGAGATCAGGTGAATAGGGAGGGTGGGGCACAGGGTGGGGGGGGTCAATACTCAGCATGGTATGGGCAGGTATGTTTGTAAATCATCCATCATGAAATGGGCAAACACGTTGCCTCTTCAAAAAAAAAATTCACTGAATCCAAACACAGCCTCTCACAACAGCACCAGCTGGTACACTGATACAGAGGAGCTCCTAGAACACTCACCTAGCTGCGGAAGCCTGTACTATAAGGCCCCCCACCTCCGGAAGATAATTCTGGTTTTGGGGGCTCCCTCCTTGTAAAGTACCCAATGAAGTATTTGACACATACAAAGGAAACCTAGAATAACATAGCCAGCTATACAAGCTATATTCAGAGGAACAGAGAGCAAGGGATTCTTTGTAGAAATGTAAAACATGGAGACAATTTTGAGTGACTGTCCTATTATTTTTTTGTGTTTTGTTCTGATTAGCAGTTTTTCTCGACACATTATCAATAATTTAAAATGTACTGTTTTATCCGGTTCATGATAGAATATCTTCTTAGACATGACGAATTATTGGTTGCTTTTGGAATTTGTATAATACTAATAAATACTGTTTTTTAATCATGTTGACAAAAGATAAGAACGTCACCCTTTGTGCACGTACCTTTGAAAAGTTTTCTCTTTAGTTCTGAGTTTCCCGGCATATAAAGTGAAAGAAACGTTACTCAGAGCATTTTCCCAATAGATTTACTCTTTCATTACTACGTAATTAACCCCACATTGAGAACTCTACTGTGAATTCTTTTGCAGGCAGCAAATTAAACATTTGACTTGCAGCCTATTATGTTTCTGGGAAAGTGACTAGCACATCATTAGAAAACAGGCAAGCAATATGGTGAGTAATGAAGAGTTTTCAGAGAAGTTTTCCAGGAAGCCAGAAGATTTGCCCTCGGAGAAAATGCTCTATATTTCAAAGACTTCACCGTAATTTCTAGCCCAAGATCCATCAAAATCTAATAGAGTCGCTTCATTAGCACGATTATCGCTTTATTAATAATTTACTCATTGGCAAAGGTACTGATGGGAATATAATGCATCATTTTAAATATAAAAGAACATTACTGTGATGTTCATTAAGGTGAGCACTACAGAAGTCAATTCTGCAGTCAACAACTTTGGTATCTTGAAAAAATAGAGCTAGATGTCTTCCCATTTTTTAACACACTGCCATTCCACAACACTGGATCTTTTTCTAGGAGTCTGTGACTCTTATCTAAAAGGACTTTGGGACCACCATTTGGATATCTTGAAAATATGCAGATATATGTTCCTGATCAAAAGAAAAATCTATATGTAAGAACTTTTATACTATGACCTATTTTATAGTCAAACAACCAGGAAGGAACAAAATCAGAGTCAAGAAGGGAAATAAAAGTTTTTATCCACAGAAAATGAGATGCTCAGTGGGCATTAGAATATAACACACATTCATGGAGAATCGAGAGAGTGAGCGGCGAAACATGGACGTTACCTGGCTAGAGACAGATAAAGAACACAGACCGGCAGTTCCTAGGTCAATAATTGAAATACCTGGGGGAAAATGGAAGTGGACAGATTTCTTACTCTGGTCATCTGCATTATAAAAGCCATTGTATCATAGATATGAGTGTCCCTTGCCTTCAAATACAATGTGGCTACAGCTGGAAAAGGTGGGCATAACCTAGCTGCCCATCTAGAATGGTCTTTTACAAGATATGCTTAGTTGTTTGAACGTCTCTCCCCTCAACAGGCTGTACCAGCAGCTTGGCTCCCATTGGGCTGCGCCATCTACCAACGGACCTGCTTACTTGATAAACTCCATCAACCAAAGAAGAGTGTGATTCCTTCCTAATTAAATATAATTCCATCCCCAGAGACACTGCTCCATTGTTCTAGTGTTTAACTACAGTATTTGACAGAGGAAAGAAAAATCTGGATTTTAGCACAGCGGAAGTTCCAAGCAATCCACATCACCGGGTCTTCAGCAATATTTTGATGAGAAATGAGAAAGAGCAATTGTCGTTTTCTGGGTTGTTATTGGTCCGAAAGAAAAGCCTGTATTCAATGGCTACCTATTTACTTATTTGTTATGCAGGAAACTCAACTTCTTGGACCCTAACTGCATAAACTGTGTGTTAGTTGAACACAAAGATTTCACAAGCTTTACAAACTATTCACTAATGCAACTGCTTGCCCTATAAAAGGAAACATAGGCTATGTGACCCTTTTCTAGCCAAGTAAGTTGTGATGCATTTAAGAGACTCTGGATTCTACTTCATCATCAAGAAAACACATAAGCAGGCATTTTTTCCTTCCTCGGGAAAAGTCTCACGTCTTGCTTAGCTTTAATAAATGTTTAAGGCATTTGCCCAGAAATTTGATGCACCATTTTCAACTGTGGAATCTTTAAAAGCTTTCTAGCTCACGAGTTTTTCAATATTATCTGTCCAATTAATTATTCAGTATCTTATCAGGGTGACCCTGGGGTGTCCACAAAGACACAGCCATATGCTAAAGTGCAGAGAGGTCTACTAAAGAGAAAGAACCTCTTCATGAGGAATAGCTTCAAGGCACGTAACTTGGCAAAGGTTAACGAGAACACAGTGTATCAATAGTGAGTGGTTTATATTCTTGAATTTCAGGAGAGGGCCAGAGAAAAATCACAACCAAATTGTGTTGTGTGTATCTCCTACAGTAGATTGTAAACTTACTATGTTTGGGGACATACATATTCTATAGCTTCTGTTTATCCCATTTTATGATAGTTGGCTGATACTGTTTGTTCCTGAAAATAGAATGTTTATCTCTGCCCTTAATAATGTGAAATTTGCATAATTAAAAGAATCTGATCATTTTGTCCCTCTGTAAAATATATTTCATAATTGTTTAAAATGTGAGATAGTCTTAAATTCCCTCTTTAAAATAAAATAAATAAAACCACATGAAACTTCAAAACAGTCTGATATAGGGAATATATTTCTTTCAATTAATTACAGTGTCATTGTGCATACCATTAATCTGCTGATCTCAAGATGAATGATATTCTTAAATGTTAATTATTTCTAAAATAAAATCTTGTCAGGTAGAGATTACAGTTCCAAATTCTGCTTTCACTTTTATTTGCTTCTGCAACCACTGATCAACAAATTGCATGATCAGAATTAAATATGAAACATTAAATTCTGTCCTATACATCAAGGGATCAAGCAATAAACACACACTCGTGGCTGCTTCTAGAAGGGACAACCTGCTTTGTTTACCCTATTTGGGTAGTTGGGATTATGTTTACCTGCTTTTAAAAACTGGTATACCAGCCCTGGCCAGGTGGTTCCATTGGTTGGAGCACCAGCTCATACACGAAAAGGTTGTGGGTTTGATTCCTGGTCAGGGCACATACTTAGGTTGCAGGTCTAATCCTAGTCGGGGCAATAGAGGAGGCAACCAATCAATGTTCCTCATTTCTCTTTCACATCAATGTTTCTCTCTCTCTCTCTCTCTCTCTCTCTCTCTCTCTCTGTCTCTATCTCTACCTCTATCCCTATCTCTATCTCTTTCTTCTCCCCCCTCTGTCCTCTCTCTCTAAAATCAATAAACATATCCTCAAGTGAGGATTATAGAAAAAAATAGTATATCAAAGCACCCTATTTTTGCAGAACCTGTGAGGTACTTACACATTGATTTTCAGAAGTAGAAACCAGTCTACGAGTCTCCTGTCTATGGTAGTTCTTTCCTACTCCTTGCTAAAAATAGAACCATACTGCTAAGAGACCATGGTCGCTGCTAGGTGAGCACAGACAACACCTTTGAGAACCACTTCACATGCAGAGGGGAACAAGTCTTACTTCTCTGTGAAACTCTGTTGGGAAAATAGCGCACAGGCCATTTTACCCCCTCCATTTGTTCCATAGCAAAGATGCAGAAAGACTTCCGGTCTTTCCTAAGTATGCAATGTCTACCTTCCTCTCAGGTATTGCTGCCAAGGTTTCTAGTTGACTGCCCAATGTCTAATTCCTTTTCTTCCTCACTATAGAACCCAATTTGGCCTGGGATGGCAAAGTGCCCCGCTGAAATCCAACACCTTCTAGTCTCATTTGGGAATAAGAGAGGCCTTGAGACACCATTCTGGTTAGAGATGTAAACAGAAGTCACTGAGTGAGGCGGTCAGGAATGTCCAAAGGGGGACTGTGCTGGTGACTCCTCCTCCTTCCTTCTGTTGCTCTGATTGTGGAGAGGGCAGTGAGTGATACAGGTGCTTTCTTTCAACCGTGAACAATGAACAACAGCTTCTCAAGAGTTTGAGTCAGCATTGCCTACTTTTGGATTTATTCAGTGGGGTCACTGCTTGGGATTTACCGTGATAGACACTCAATACAAATTCTAACATATGAATACAGCTCATCAATGGTCTCTCAGTCCCTGCCTTTCCACAACCCCTGAGGCTTTGATAAATTCATCTGGAGACTTTCCTTGGGCCCTTTCCTTCCTTCTGTTAAAGAGGAAACCACAGGCCTAAATAGCTTCACAGGTGCTGAAGACTGTAACACCAAACCTAGGTTTAATACCTGAGCCGATTGCTGTTTCAACCTCCCCCAAAAACATCACCCTCATCAATTTCTGATCAAAACCAATGAGCTAATCTGCTATGTGGGCCCTTTCCATCCCCCCAGCCCCATAAAAAGAAGAAACAATCTGGATGATATAAACCATTGCCTTTCTCTTTCGCCCAAGGGAAGTTGACCTGGTCTAAAACTATGAAATCCTATCTTTTCTTTGGATAGTAGCTTCCTTGCCCCATCCTCCTTCCTATCAAAACCTTCCATTTTACACAATCCTGAGGAGCCCCCTTCCAGGTGCTAGATGGGCTACTATCTGATTCATGAAACACGTAATGAAGCCAATTAGATCTTCACATTGGCTCGGTTAAATTTTATTCATTGGCACTTTAGATCCAAAGTCTTTCATTCACATTTCCAGTTTTTCTCTGGGGTCACACCTGGCTAAGTTTCACCACACCACGGCTGCAGTTTTAAGTCAAAAAGTTGTTGATGGGAAAATGATGAAACTAAAAAGACACAGCAGAAACTTAAAAAAGGATTTATGAGAGGCAGAAAGAAATAACAGACAAAATTAAAAGGAGGTAAATACCTTCACTCTATTCCCCTTACCATAAATTAACACAAAATGATGGGTCCAAGTTCAACAAAACCAACCTACTGAGAGTCTTACACAGGTACACACACACATTCTCACACTCAATCATTCACTAACCCCTAACAAATAAAGTCTGGGACCAGAAAGGAGTACAATGAAAATTATGTTCTAATATTTTAATGTAATTTTTCAAAAACCCTTGTGTGCAAATTTTTGACATCCAGAAAAGTGTAGCATAGCTTTATTCAAAGTAATTATGATATAGGTCTCTGGGATTTTAAATAAGACTAGAAACTTGTTTTTGAATGCTCTTATTCACTAAGCAAAGTATCTCAGGAAACACAGTAGCCAATAATTTCTTTGGGAGACTGAATATTTGTAGACATTTGAAAATGAAACTTGTAGATTTTCTTCATTGCACCGGAGGAACAAGCTATAATGCAAGCCATCCTGAAAAGTGTTCCAGATTTATATATTTTGGGAGGTTATGTCATTTTGGATAAAAATAAATTTATAGGAGTGACAATCATAAGACTGGACTTAAACCACTGGGAACTCAAATGAGACAGCACAATTTCAGCGTGACAAGATTTGGAGATGAGGTTTTTGTCCTCATTCATAAAAAAAAACTAAAAATTTAATAACTTACTATCTAATTTTAGGCATGCCATTAACGAAGTACGATCCATTATCTGTGCTTTCTCACTTTGTGACTGTCAGGAGAAAGTGAATTTAAGTTCCTTATTTTCAATGGCTGCTAAACTGGTATAATAAAAAGCAAGGAGCATTTGAAGAAAATGTAAAGCTTTCAATTTTTGTTCTAAATAAATTTGAAATAATATATGTAACAGCAAAATCACGCTCTGCTGAGAGTCACATAGGACAGTTCTCTAGTGCCATAAACCAAGAGATTTTTTACAGAGAATTAGCAGAGAAACCCCAATTAGAATAATATGAAGTAAACGTTTATGTATAATATGATCAACTTGTGGCATATAGTGTTTGTTTTCTGTGCATACAGGTTAGAATTTTAAAAAAAAAAAAATGAAGGAGATTTGCTTGGTATGGACAGACTTCGCTACCTTTAATTTCTGCCTTTCCACTGTTTTCGTCTTGCTTTCTTATAAAACCTCTTCCATTCCCTCGTAAACCGCTATTTCAGTGAACCCTTGTGCGTTTTCTATTTCCCCCATCCTCCCACAACCAAAACCGTGTTCAGGACCACCATGCCTGTGTATATAGTTTACACTTTGCACAAAGGTGCCCAGCTGGTGGGGTGGGGCAAGTGGGTGGCAAGTCCCTGGCTGAACTGAGGTCACCAAGTGTCACAATGCTGTGAAAGGAAGGTATCTCCAGAGTAAAGGAAGGAGGCCGGAGAAAGAAACCCTCTGCCCACCAACACCTGAACCTGGGGGTTGGACCTGCCAAAGGTGGGGACCAACTTTTTCTAATTCATAGACTTCCTGTAGACTAGACACAGCCCTAGCCCTAGGAGTCACTATTCCCACCGCAAATACTTCTAACATTTTCAGTGGAGTGCTGACGATGGATGTCAATGACAACATCGTGAGGTCTGGACCAGTAAGGAGGAACTACAGGGGAAAGTCAGTGTGTGAAGAGATGAGGAAATACTGCAGAAGGCGGAGCAGCTGTCCTTATCTCTGAACAGGGACTGGATGCTGAGCCCTGCTTGAGGCCATCTTTCCTCGTGAAGCATACTAGTAAGGAGTACTAACTTGGACACTGTGCGTGGTGGATAATGTGGTCTAAACTTCCTCGGGAACTTCACCTGGAACTGCACCTTACCAGGACTTCTCATTTTCCTGTATAGAATGACATACGTGTCTGATATGAATTTGTAAGTTGCAACATGAGTGAAAATTTAATGGTGCCTAATAAACTATACTAAACTATAAACTATAGTTTAAACTAAACTATAAAGGGAAAATCAAATTGTTTAAATTCATTAATAGCACTCGGAACCACATTTTCGATGCATGAAGGAAAACCATGTAATGGGACAAAAAAAAATTTAAGGCTGCGCTCTTGAAATGTGTAATCTTACAATTTTTTAAAAAAAGAACTCCCCAATGAATCTAGAGTTTGGGGTGATATAATTGTTATTTTAATATAGAACTCTTACATATAAGTGTTAACTTTTTAAGGAAATAAAAACTGTATTTCTCCCAGGGTTTCACAATCAACTTAGCTTGCCTCTGGCCCGCCACAGGGCAGAAGGCTGTTCTTTAAAAATCTCTAGGGGAGCCACCCCACGGAACACAGACGCTGGGTGGAGTAACCCTATGTTCCATTTCAAACTGACAGGGAGCTGCGTCCTTTTGCATCGGGAACTAACCCCTTCAATTAAAGAAAGACTGTGTCAGAACAGTCTTCCCCTCAGGCTGCAGATGAGACACCAACGCACAGAAGGGAAACAGCAAAGGGATGGCAGTTCCTAAGCAATGGTTCTTTCTTTTTTTTTATCCTATTTTTTCCCCTTTTTATTGAATTTATTGGGATGACACTGGTTAACAAAATTATACGGGTTTCAGGGGCACAATTCCACAACATACCATTTGTGCTGTGTCTTCAACAACCCATGTCCAGTCCTGGTCCCTTACCATCACCACTTGCCTTAACACTCCACCCCCTCTTCCCTCTAGCCCTCACCCCCACAACCGCCACGCTCTTGCCCATATCTATGGGTTTTTTTCTCTTTTCTTTCTTTTTTGCTCAACCCCTCCACCCCCCCAACCCAGCCCCCAAGTCCCCTCGACAGCTGTCAGCCTGCTCTCTATGAGTCTGTCTCTCTTTTGCTTGTTAGTTCATGATTCTTAACCTTATCAAATCCAGTACCTCCTTTGCATAAATATTTAATTCTCACTTTATAAACCTGAAATAAAAGCTCATTCAAATATAATCTACGCAGAAAATGGATACATAAATCATTTTAATATAAAAAGGAACATGATTTATAGTGACACTATATATTTCAATATGGAAGTACCCAAGGACCCCACCCCGGAACACAGAGTAGTCAGATGTTCTTCTGCCTAGAACCACCATGAACATACGGCTACAAGTGCAGATGGGCACTAATGTGCTGAACTCGCCACTCAGATACCATGGGCAGCAACATTTGTGATTTTCTAAAACGGTTAGAAGTTCAAGTGAATGACCTGAACAACTACAGAGCTTCCTCCCTTTACATGGTACAGAGTTGCATTTGGAAAATGAGTGCATACTAAAACTTTGTAATGTACCTTACATTCCAGTTAGGTCCCAGACTCAGATATCTCTGAAGAGATTTTTCTTTTTTTTCATCTGCTTGAACCTGACAGGCACTGGGTGGCGGGGAACTCTCTGAGCGGCAGGCCTGACACGTGGGCTGCAGATGTCACGCAGTCCTTGCCCCAGCATTCTTCACGTCACAGTGAGCAACCAAGAAAAACGCCACAGCAAACTCCCAAAATGCTCCCTGTGGGTCTGCTTTCTTTGAGACTCTCTTGGTGGAGGAAAGGAGAAGAGAGCACCAACCCCCCCTTCTGATTCCTCATAGTTATTGCTGACAGAGATTAAACTACAGAAAGAGCCCTTATTATCAAAACATGGCTTGCGCTGCCAAGGATTGGAAGCACAGCTTTTATCAAATATCCAAGATACGTGCATGGGAGATGCCGTGGGTCCTTCAATCTTCCCAGTCTTGAATTAAAACACCCATGGGAATGGAGACTGTGGTTGGTAGGAACAGTGAGAGTTAACAAACGGGAATTGTATTTCAATCCTTAGTCCTACTAACCACCTAATTACTTCCCAGACCTCAAGGACATGATGCTGAGACTTAGGTCACCGCGGATATTGGACACTTCAGGATAGAGAAACAAGGTGGTGAGGGACTAGGAGGGTGTGGTAGAGGTAATTAGAAGTTATGGATCATTAGACGGCGGAATGTGGGCATGCGAGATCTTTTCAGAAACCGATTTAAAAAGGAGTCAAAGACAAGGAATGAAAGGGAAAGGGACATTTGAACATGTCAAAAGCAGGTTGGTACAGGTTGTCAAGAGATTTAATACTTCTGTCGCTTTTTCTTTGCCAAACCCCCTTCTTGACCGTTTCCCCTTTCCACGCATGATGGAGGAAGATCACATCGGTGTCTCGAGTCACTGAACAGAAGTGGCCCCTGCCATCCATCCCGGGACTGTACAAACACCCGTCTTGGCCTTTGACACCACAGGGGAATGTCTCGTTTCCTCCTTTCTAGTTCATCTGCCGGAGTGAATGGTCTACAAACCGAAGTTTTGACATGGATTTTTCTACAGCCATCGGAAAAGTTCAATGTACAGAGCCGTAATCTGAGACCAAGCCGGCAGCCCACCAAACAAAGACTGGTAGGCAAGTCAGGCATGACGGGGTTAGCCTCCGCAGCAGGCTCCTTGCGGCTGGGCAGGCAATCTGGCAGAGGGGCTCGGGCTGAGGCCAGACCTAACAAGAATGCTACATCCCTAAAGCCATGCATCAATTATACATGAATTCTACACAAAGATATTGAGAAGAAAACTGACGTTGACTAAGTACCTACATCGTGCCATTCACTGTGCTGTGTACTTCACTATGTCATCGTTCCTACCACAGTAAACTCAAGTAGGTATTACACTCCAAGGAGAAACGAGAATGCACATGAGAAAACCCAAGTTCACAGACATTAAAAACACCAACATCTTTCCCAGCTCCCTTAGTTGAGTCTGGGCTAATACAAAATCAATTATACTCATACAACAAACCGATATTTTAAAAATAACCAACAGACAGGATGGAGGGGTGTCCTGATCAAAACGAATGGAAAACTCAAATGCCAACCACAGAACTCTAAAGAAAAATAATAAAAAGCACAGAAGAAACTCTGGGGAGTGCAGAGTTTGGTGGCAATGGAAGTTTAATGCATATTCTTACACAATCAGAGCTACCACAATCTAAACGGTTTCCAAAGTCCTTTTAAATTTAAAAGTCAATATCCAAAAGCAAATTCTGACCTAAATAGGGTGAAAGAGAAAAGTACGGTGGCCTTTAAGCCATTTAGTGGTGAGAAAGCAGCTTAAGAGACATGAATGGTCAATAAAATAATAATTAAAAGGACATATTTAATAAGTTTTTATAGTAACATCCCTAAATACTCAGGATAATCTTACATGTATTCAGATCAAGAAGGTAGCATAGGGTATGCAAGTCACTTACAAATGAGCTTTAATTACTGTGTCACCTAGATGAGAGAGTTTTATTTATATAGAAATGTCAACTGTGTGAGCAACAGATGCCCTAAGAATGCAGGCTAACTGAAGTTTGACACCACATACACACACATAAACACACACACACACATGTGTGTAATGTGTGTATCCTAGAGATGCTGGGAATTAGACACATGATAAGGGACATTGTTTATTAGCCAAACTAAAAATGAACTCCCAGGTCTGGATGTTCAAAAGTTATATTTCTAACATGTAGACCACAATTTAATACTTGTGAAAGGTATTGTCTGTACTGTTGAATATCCAGGCTAATTTCTCAGCTGTTTTCATTATTTCCTTATTCACAAATTTAATGGCAGCATTAAAAGATCACTTGTATGAAAACTGCACAGTAACACATTAAGCTCTTAGTAATAACAAATAATAACAAAAATAATAAACACCAAGTCAAGCAATTAAAAAAATTATTTGAAATAAAACATGAATATACCTCATAAATTTGTGGTGGGCTACCCACAATTCTGTATTCTTCAGACCTTCCATACCATTTCAAAATTCAATGCACAAAACACATTATACTTTTCACTGCATAAGGAAAGTTGGAAAATATCATTTCACCCTTATTTCCTTGCAGAATTCCCAGAAGAAAAATACCAAAATGACAATGTGACATTTGTCATCAATTTAGAGTTAAAGTTTTACAGTTTTAGAACTTGGGAATGTTTTTTTCTCTTAGGATGCTTTTCTAATGCCACCCATCAGGCTTTAGCTTCATAACATGTAAAACACAGTAAAAACAAAATTTCCTGAGCAATATTTAAACATAACTTGAAAAAGTTCTCACTATTAATATTGGTAAATATGGTGCTCATGAAGAATAACTAGACAGCTTTCAGTAATCTTTTAAAGAATTATAATTTTAGGTATAATGTGGTTTTTCTCACTTAATATTTATAATTTACTTTTAAAGTTCAATTTCATTTAAAATTATTTAAATTTAATTTTATTTAAATTTATTTAGAATCCTTTTAAAGGAATGTTGTAATTGAACATTCCCTTCAAAAAAGTAACCTTGGTCCTGTTGGCGAATTACTAAATTTGAAAGTTTGCTTTGCCTACAGCAATCACGTATTTATCCCATCATGAGAAATGGCCACTTTCATCTTAAATCACCTGGTCACAGCATTTCTATCTTTAATCACACAACGCAGGGCTGAAACGTGCGATCTTCCCATTGTCCTGGGTGGGTTCACATAAACCCCCCGGGACCAGCAAGCGCCAGGTTGACACCTCGCACAGACCACGTCCACAGAAAAGCAACGCCCGTGCCCCCGCAGACATCGAGTGGTTGGATACTAAATGGGAACACGGGCGCAGGGGATGACCAAGTTCAAGGCTCTCAGCTGCCTGTGCCTGTCCAAGTTTAGAGAGTTAAGACACGCAGACACTCTTAGCGCCCGTCAGGAGGGCCCGCCTGCTGAAGTCAACCAAAGCAGACCAAAGGGACCACCCAACAACCCAACTCTGGGCTTCCCAGGAATCATGAACATCCTCATTACAACCCTTAGCACCCCCTTAACCACACTAAGGTCCCCCAAATGTTGAAATGCTTCCACTCAGAGCAAGGTGCCATCACACCTACTCTGCCAACTTGCCCATGGCAATCAGTTCCTGGCGGTCAAAGCCTCTTTAGGATAACTTAAGATATAAAATGTACTCACAATAACGCTTTGTGGTCCCCTGCGAGTTGATTTTATAGCCAAGACTGGCTCTGAGTGCCGTGTTCCAATTGAAAAATCACCTTATTGGCATAAATGCCGTGTAATTTATAGGAGGGTTACAAGAGTATTGGCGGCCATCTGTCATGCCCTCCGTGGCTGTGTCTGGTTGTATCCCAAGCAAAAATCACGCTCCCCGACCATTAAGAAGGGCAGAGGGCACACCGATTAATCCCATTCACCCTGTTAAACTTTTTTCTATGCATTTACTTGTGCATACAAATATATTTTCCTCTGTGTAAGTAGGAGTAATGTATAGAAGTAATAAATAACAATTATGTCAGCAAATTAATATTTTTTTAAAATATGGTATTAAACTATAAAAGCTGGAGATATTTGCCTATCCGTGAGCTTAAAACTTGCCATGATGATATTGGAATGAAAAAAGAATCCCTCCATGCACACTTTATCGAACATGAGAGTATATTTGATCATTGAGATTAGACTGATTTGAGCAGAACTTCACTAATTTTAAGAAAGATTGTTTAATAGAGCACTGTTTCCTCCTTCGCATGTGTGGTATTCTACAGTAAATGACTGGCTTTTCTTAGAAAGCCTATTTTCTGGTATTTTATCAACTACACGGCTATTTTGTTATTATAGCATACAATAGGGTCATTTAGCGGATCTCTGGAAACGTGTATGTACTGGAACACATTTCCCTCATTTCTTCCTAGAACCCATTTCCCCTAATCTTTGGAATATTACTAATAAGTGACATTAATTGACCACTTGTTATCGGTAGGCAGTTTGTTCAGCATTTTAAATACATAATAATATTTAAACGTCAGTGACGCCCTTGAGACTCTATCCCAAAGTTCCAGTTAGAAAGCGAGACTGAGGTTGGAAACCGGCTCTGCCTTCTTTTCTAGCGCTGGAGAGTCTAGGAAACTAGCGTGGTCGGTTTTTAAAGTTATAATAATTTTCGAGATAGTCCAGTTCCAATTCCCTAATACTATAAAGGCAACTTAGGCAGATTGTATAGCCTTTCCAAGTTTTGGAAAGTAAATTTTCATAAATCAACTCGGCTAGTTAGCCAAAGAAACCCAGCATCCAGATCGCTATGCATGTTTTTCCTCCCAAACCACATCATGGACTGTGCCTTCCTACTTCCATCCAAAATGGTGAATAGTGTGAGATGATTACACATTTCCTTTTCAGTTTTCTCCCTTTAACCCATCCTTCTCAACTTCAAAATATGCAAGAAATGTTCTGGTGTCTTGCATTACAGATTCCGGACTTAAAACCTTGCTACTCGCGTGGTTCAAGGCCCACTCAGAGCTTTGCCGTCTTGGATGCTGGATCTTAGGTCCCACCCCAGCCCCACTGAGCCAGAACCTGCCAGGCAGTTCACGTGCCCACTGGCAGGGGAGAGGCGCTACTGTATCAAGTATACTTCTTCCACAGGTGTACTTCTACATCACCCCGCTCACTGGCAGCTCCAGTGATGGCCAGTGCTGACGGGCACGCAATACCTGCCTGACAGACACCCACGTCCACACCCATAACCTCTCTCTCTCGTTGGCCCGTGTCTTAAGTAAACTGATCATCTACTAAAGAACATACTTTTGTACAGCCTATACTCTGAGATATAGACTATGATCTGATACATAGACACAGACACCTCATGGGTTTGTTAGAGACACATAATCAGCAAGCATTTGCAGACTATGGTTTATCCTATATATCAAACTTGATAGCGGCTAAGCCTTGATAAATGGCCAATGTTGCAAAGTTAAGCTGCAGAGATCCTGAAAGTGTCAACAATTTATGGCAAGCTTTATATTGCTCTCTATCTGAAGTGGAATATTATTCAACGTCTGAAATAACCTTATTGTAAAACTATGTCCCTTAAACACCAACGAAGGATATGAAACCCACTGTAATAAGAATACAAGGAACGGTTTCTAATAATTCTAGGACTTGCTAGCACTTTATTAATGTG
>VMDR010014432.1:0-23556 GCA_007922815.1 Macrotus californicus | reverse complement strand
CAAACACCTGAAAGTTGAGAAAGAAATTTTTAAAAATCCCACCCCTTTGACAAAGGTGTTCAGCGAGAGAGTAACTGAGTGAAGTGTCCGCTCATGGAACGCTGACGTCTACGACCAGTTTAGTAAAGCAAGGCTATCACATTTCCATTCTGAACTGTAAAAATACTTTTAAATGATTTTCTTTCTCCCTTTTTAACAAGTAGAAATTGATACAGGTATTGTTACTGCCTTGTATAACCCGCTCACCTACAATATGGAACGCCACTTGGGAAATCCTGATCTGAGCCATTGAACACGTCTCTACCCTATTTCACTGAGGTCTTCACAAAGGCTCCGTTCCCTCTGATAATCTGCTCTGATGTTTTTAAATTCCGATGTTTAGGAAGTCCTTTATGAGTAAGTCACTTAACCTCTCAGGACCTCAGATTTCTCATCTAGAAAATCAGGGAATTTAAATACGACTCTTTTTAAAGTTCCACCCAGAATTAGGATTCTATGATTTCTGTATTAGCAAAAGCTTTAGTTTTCATAACTGTTTAACATAAGAACAAGGTTTTAAAACAAACTCAAACAAGAAATACTTAACATATAAAGCACATAAAAGTGAAGCTGAGAACACTCAAAGTCTGCAGAACACAATTTGAAAACCACTGATCTAAAGCCCTCTTTTAAAAAATGCTTCCCTTTTTTCTTTGTCTCAGTGGAAAAGGAAAACATCTGGAAAGGATCCCCCATATTAGTTTCCCTATGTGTACAGCAGAACATATGTATTAAGTCACCTGTCAGCCTTTTCTTCTCCAGATTAAATAGCCATTATAATTCCCATTTCCCATCCCCTTAAAATATATTTCCTTTTTAAAAATGAACCTTCTTTAGTTTCTGTAACACTTTATTAAAATGTAAAGTTACCCACAACCACAATCTCTGAGAAGAGCCAAGTGTAGCAAAAGGATGACTTCAGCTCGATCATGTGATATTCTCACTCTTAATACACTGCAGTTTGTTTCCTCTTTAATGACAGAATTCCATGGCTGCCTCCCATCCAACCAATAAGAGCTCACTTTGACCCACACTTTTCTTTTTTTTCTGGTTGGACTTGTTATATCTAGCCAGTAATTTCCCATCCGATACCCATGTAATTTGCTATTGTCCTCTTGGGGACTTGGACGTTTTTCCTATTGAATATACTCCTGTTTTTGATGGAGTATTTCTCTAATTAGTTAAGGTCACTGAATTTTTCTTCTGCCTTCCAACACACCTCACCCAACTTCAGAATCAATGTGCATGTTGTCCAGTTTATTGTTAAAGCTGTAGACTAATAAAATGTCAATTACTGTAGTCCCCTCCATCCTCAAGGGATGCATTCCAAGACCCCCAGTAAATGCATGAAATCGCAGAATGTATGTTTTTTTTTTCTATGCATTCATACCTATGACAAAGTTTAACTTATAAATTAAGCAGTGTAAGAGATCAGCAATAATAACTAACAATAACACACAACATCCTGTAATAACAGTTATGCAAATGTGGGTTCTCTCAAAATATCTTATTGTACTGTACTTGCCCTTCTTGTCATGCACTGGGGAACCACTTCATCAACAAGGTGACTGCCTGAATATGTTTTCCTCTTCATAATAGGCAAAGATAGACACCATTGCAATGATAAAGAGAAAAATTCCTAAGGTGGAATCAGAACTTCTCCAAAAAATATTTTAGGAAAAAAAAAAAATTCTTCAGGTGAAGAATGAATAGTTTTTTTCCATTTTCTCTCCCTGTGGCTAAAAGAAATCTTGATAATATCCTAAGAAGTTTTTCTCTGAAAGATCAAGGAAAGAATTTCAGTTAAAAAAGAGAATGCCCATATATCAGATGAGAAAATATGTGAGGACGTGAATCCAGCAAAATGCTTTACATAACTATGAAACATGAAAACAATCTCATGGAAAAAAAACAAGATGGCTGTCTGACCTTGTTGCCAGAACATGGACAGATAATTTTTGCTTTTGTTTTTATTAGCACGTGGGTTCTCTCCTCTGTACACGTGCCTGGCTTTATCATGTGCTGTGGCACTGCCACTTAGTACCAGAACTCATCTGTCCTCCATGTTTTACACCCTGGTGCCTCCTTTGTACTTTTATGAATTTAAGTTCTATTGGGCATCTTCTTCCAGAAAAGCCCAGTTTCGTCACAATTGAGGATTTGCTTTGGATGGCATCCTCTCTCCTTAATCAGTTTCTTCAACTCTGCTAGAAATTCAGCAGCAGCTTCTTCATCAGCAGACTCAGTAATCTTCATATTTCTCAGTCCAAACCTATCCCCGAATCCACATAAACATCCTTCACTTGCAGTAAATGGGTTAGTGTCACCGGTTTCAGGGGATCACTTGCTGAAGTCTTCACATAGGCTCAGTGCTTTTTCTGAGGCAACATGTTGCCTTCGATGGAAGTGTGTTCCGTTTGTGTCTTCCCCTCACAAATGTAAGGCCTCTCCCTTGTTAACTAAGCACTTATCATGTGCTGGAACCACAACTTTGCAGTCTGAGGTGCAAAAGCAAAACACAAATTTCTTTTTCCTTCTTCACAATTTCACGACTAGGAGATGCAATCTTGCCATAGATTTTAGCAACCTCAGCATACCTTTGTCTGCTTTCCTCATTAAGTTGAGAATTTTCACCTTTCCGATAACAGTAAGTACTTTACAGATTCTCTGTCATATCCAAATTGCCAGCATTACTATTCTTGGCTGTGGGGCCATTATTGAGTAAGATAAGAGTGACTTGAACACAAGTCCTATGATACCCAGCCAGCTACCAAATGACTAACAGGCGGGGAGCATCTACAGTGCAGACACTGGACAAAGGGATGAGTCACCTCTGAGCAGGACGTCGTTAGATTTCATCATGCTACTCAGAATGACACAAAACTTAAAACTAATAAAGTGGTTTTTTTCTGCAATCTTCTATTCCATATTTCTGGACCGCAGTTGACCCCAGGTAACTGAAACTACAGAAAGAAGAACCGCAGATAAAAGAATCTACACGAGGCATGTCACAAGCCAAACTGTTCCTCAAAATTCACATGTTGAAATTCTAACTCCTCAGTATCTCAGAATGTTATTGTATTTGGATATCGTGGTGATAAAACTAAAATGAGTCCACATGGATGGGTCACAAAGAGATTCCTGGAAGGCTTCAGGGCTGAGGGAAAAGGAAAAACCATGCGAGGTCACAGCAAGAAGGCAGCCATCTGCCAGCCAAGGAGAGAGGCTTCGAAAAAAACCAATCCTGCTGACACCTTGATCTTGGACTTCTAGCCTCCAGAACTATGAGAAAATAAATGTCTGTTGTTTAAGCCACCCACCCTGTAGTATTTTGTTATAGCATCGCAGCAGAGTAATACAAGCTACTCATACATGACATTGTGTAGCCCCCTGGGGCTCACTAAGGAACCTCTGCCATTACAGTGAAGGCTGTAGGAAGGTACAAATTCCCACAAGTCAAACCAGAATAAGACATACAGGAAGATCTGAGCAAAATACCCTGGGAGCAGCAAAGTAGCCAGAATTCTTTCCATCTGGAAGATTAGGGGGTATGTGAAGAGGAGATGTCATCTGAGATGGACCTTCAAAGATGGGCAAAATTTCAATCATGGGGGTGCGGGAGGGCAGCAATCTGGGAAACAGGCCTTTATGATCATGGGCCAGGCTCTTGCTACACCCCCGATCCCTGGGAGAATAACTCTCATTGTCATCTACCTGCGGACTAGGTTGGTGGTTTGCAAACCTGACTAAACACCAGAACCATCTGGGAAGCGTTTTTAAAAAATACATAGAACCTCAGGCTCCACTCCCCACCTGCTGAATCAGGAGTTTCAGGGATACTGCCTTGGAATCTTCCTTTCAACCAGCATCTCAGGTGAGACAATATCAACTTCATCAAGTTGAAAGACTGCCTTTTAATAAACACATTTCACTGACCACCCCCAACACACACACGTACACACACACATACACACACAGGGTAATGGCTATATTGCTATCAAATGAGAAAATGCATAAAAACAAAAATATTATTATGAGTTTAGTAATAATTTCAAGTGAATTTGTACTGTATTAATTAGAACCAAATTCACAGGTTTAAAGCTGGTATGTACATATCATTTTGACATATACACATTCCTGTAAGACACCACTTATTCAACTTGCAGATAATGCAAGCCAACATACGGGGCTTCCAGTTGCTTTATTAACCATGTTACCACCCTGACACTAAAACCATCCACAGTATCTGGATCAGGATCTATGGGTTCACCAACATTTCCTACCCTGGATTATTCTACAGACCAGTAAAATATCAGAATTTTCCAGCACAGACCCCACAGATGAGGGGGACTAGAAAGCAAGACAAGAAGGGCAGAACTAGGGACCATTGTCACACCTCTAGCTCCAACAGAGGACCCAGACTCGTTATGATGGCTGAGTGAGCGGTGGAGCAAAGTGGCAGCAGTGTTTTCCCACCAGCTGAGACCTAGAGCCAAGGTGTTGGGAGGAGGGAAAGAGAAGAGGCCCAACCAGTGTGTATCTTTGACTGTTTCGTTCTCTCCCATTGTAACTAATCCCTCTAAGAAAGTGGCCATGTTTGGTTCTTTGATTTGTGGTTTAAACTCTCTGAGACTCAAAATTCTCCTTTCTGAAGGGATGAAAGTCATCCTTGCTTGTCTGGGCAAGTATTAGGTGAGGTCATCTAAGCATAGTAGGAAACTCAGAATTAGAACCCCCACACCCTACCCCCCACTCCCACCCCATCCCATTACATATGTTCAAACTCTTATAGATTTTTTTACTCTGGGCCTTTCAGTCAGCCTTTCCTCAACGCAGGAGTTAGCTGAAGCTGGAGGCTTACCTCTCAAAGCTCTGTTTCAATCAAACATTCCAGGGGTGTCCAACCTTTTGGCATTTCTAGGCCACAATGAAAGAAGAGTTGTCTTGGGCCATATATACAAACACCAATGAAAACAGATGAGCAAAAAAAGGCTTTAAATAAATTTATGATTTTGTATTGGGCCTCATGCACAGCCATCCTGGGCTGCATGCTGCCCACAGGCCGCAGGTTGGACACCCCCGGCACCAATGGGGACTTTCCTTCATAACTCAGCAGCCAACAGTCCTGACCCTAGGAGAGCCACATTCCGAAACAGATCGCAGTTTTACCCAAGTACGTGACATGCAAACAGTGGGAAGCCGCTGTAGTCCTTTCCACTAGATTTTTCTTCTGCCAGTCTTGAAAGTAACCTTCTCCAGAAAAGTCTTCCCTGACTCTCCTATAAGCTGCCCATTTGGGTCCCTCAATACCTTTGCTATATTCCATTCATTCATTCACTCATTAATCTAATCAGTAAAAACTAACATATAAGGACTTGTTTTAGACAGTGAATGAATAAGGTCCCTGCTCTCCTGGAGCTGCCATTTTAGTAGGGAAGACTGTGAAAATTCCATATGCAACGTGTCAGGTGGAGATAAGGGCAAAGGAGAAAAATAACACAAGGTAAGAAGACAGAGAAGGATATTACTGTGTGAGCAGGGTCGTCAGGAAGACCTCACTGAGATGTCATCTATCTGAGCAGAGACAGGAAGAAATGAGAGTGTGCGTCAGTAGGGTGACTGGGAAGAGAGCTCCGGGTGGTGTCTTCCCTCCATCATGGCGGGGGTCCTGTGTTAGTCCATTTCTCCACCACTGTTATGGGTTGAACTGTGTCCCACCAACAAAGATGTCGGAATCCTAACCCCCAATTCATCAGAATGTGACCTATTTGGAAACAGGGTCTTTGCAGAGGTAATCAAGTTAAAATTCATTAAGACAGGCTCTTATCCAATATGACTGGTAAAGAAAGGAAGGAAGGAAGGAAGGAAGGAAGGAAGGAAGGAAGGAAGGAAGGAAGGAAGGAAGGGAGGGAGGAAGGAAGGAAGGAAGGAAGGAAGGAAGGGAGGGGAAAAGAGAAAAGAAGAAAGAGACAGGAAAGAACACCATGTGACAATAAAGGCAGAGATTGGGGTGATACATATGTGAGCCAAGGGACACCAAAGATGACTCGGAAACCACCAAATCTAGGAGAGAGGCATAAAACAGATTTCCCCTCACAATCTTCAGAACCACCTCTGCCAGCACCTTAATCTTGGACTTCAAGACCCCAGAACTGTGTGAAAATAAATTTCTGAGTGGCATAAACAAAGGTTATGGTGGTAGTTCGTTATGGAAGCCCTAGGAAACGAATACAACCATCAAACAGTGTAAAGGTCATACAGAGACTGTGACCCTTACCCAGGGTCACAGGATAAATCCTTCCATGACTGTAATCGCCCCCTAACTGGACTCCCTGTTTCCAGGCTTTAGTTTCTCAATCTATTCTCAACAGTATTGTCCTGATCTTTCTAAAACAAAACTTTGATCATCTCACAGGTTCACAAGACTTCACCTGCTTCTTATTGTCTTCAATATAACAATCCAGATTTCTCAATTGATTACTAAAGCCCACGGGATCCAGCCCTAGATTGCCTTTCCAACCTTGCTTGTCTCATCTCTGCCCCCTTCTGGAGCGTCCTAGCTTCTACTCATTCTCAGGCTTCAACTTAGCCACCACCTCCCCTCCGAAACCTTCCCAAGGCCCCGAAGGCCAGGTTAGGTGTCCTGCCTATGTGCTCCTACCAGTCCCCGTGTTTAATGCTATTCTGGTATCAGGGTGTCCAAGGCGTGTTTGTTCATCTGCTCCTTTAGACCATGATGTGGCTCTCCATATATATATATGGACATTGGAGGGGTAATAGATGGAAATAAACAAGTTTTGGTCTTATTTGCAAATTCCTGAAGGGGAAAATGTATCAGAATTTCCATTTCTCAAGACATAGAGCCTCAAAGTCTTGTGAACAAGAAGGGAGAAAAAAGTGTGGTGGGGGTGGGGGGGTGGGCAGGGGCGGGGAACTCACTCTTGGCAGCAGGAAGTCTTCAATGGCTATCGAGTTATGAAGAAACAACCCTGAACAGAAGTCCTTATTCGGAGCGCTAAATTCGTTTTTTACCACATAAAGAACAACATAAAAGCCTGGAGCAGCCTCAGCACGGTGTTGGGAAAACCAACAGGCTTCCTTCCCCCTGTTAAAAAGCGAGAGAGAGCCCTGACCGGGTAGTTGCCCAGACCCGTGTTATGGCTTTTATTTGCAAGTCAATGAGCCAAATGGACGACCAGGCTAGCTGTGCTGCGTTATGGGAAGCACAGTTATTATTATCGCCTATTGCCCCACCGAACAATTTCCCTGGAAAGGAAGAGTCTCAGCAGAGTGTGTGCTTGGTGTCATACAGGACGTGCAGCTACGTGTCCACCTCCAGAACGACTTTATTTACAAAGCGATTACCATTTTATCTATTTGTTTTCCTTTTCCAGCAACAGCAGACTTACTCAGCCCTCGAATTTCTTAATTAGAAACCCGTTCGCTTCTAAATCAACCCCAAACCGTCAAACACAGCCCGGAGGGAGGCTGTGCAAGTTTGCACACACCCCCACCCCCTGGATCAAGGGCAACAGCAGAAGCAAGAAACTGTGTATGTGCAAAAAGGTGGATTTGGGGACGAGGATCGCTGAGTTTGTTTACAGAGCAGAGACGCCTCAGCTCGGATGCCAAAGCTACCAAGAGCTGCAAAGCAAACTTAGCTGAAGCACACGTACCCGGGAGCGGCGGGTGGGTCCGAAAGCGCGGACCGGATTCCCGGGCACGACAGCAGAGGCAGTGGGCTGTGAGCGCGCCTGGTCCACCTGCAGCTGCTGTCGCTCCCCGCCCCCAGCTCCTGTCCTTGAAAGGAGGGGGGGGGGGGATACACCTACACACAAAATATCTCAATCAGTTTACCTACTGCCCCAATAAAAACACAAAGGCACAGCCCAGGAAAGCGCTTTCGGGGTAAGGGGCATTATTTGTCCGGGGCTTTAAAATCCACTTAAGGAAACAGCCATTCTTCTCAGCCCGGGGAAGCTTTTGCAAAACTGGGGAGGCAGAAGGCCACTATCGAGAGCTAGAGAGCGGGGCACTGAACGAACCCCATTTTCCCGTAGAAGGCAGCCCAGATCGCTAGGTGAGCAGGGTGGAAGAGCTCCGGATAGAAGGATCCGGCCGTACGGGGTGGGGGGGTGGAGGGGGGGCGTTTCCTCGCTGCTCTCTGGAAAGGTGCAACCTGCAGGCTAGAACTCCAAAGAGGGTTTTTTCCTTGTCTCCGGGGCGACCGGGCAGGCCTCATGTTTGGGGGCCCACAGGAAACCAGAGTCGAGGGGCAGCGGGGCGGTGCCTGGGCCGTCTGCAGCCTCTGCGCACGTGCCACTCGCAGCGGGGACGCAGCTCCCTAACCCCGTCCAGTGTGCCCATAGTTCCGGAATCCGCTTTTTCGTGCCGCCCATCGAGAGGCTCTCGCTCCGCCCTTCCTGAAATCCCTTATATTAACTGTGGCCAAAGCCCTAAGAAACACAGCTCATTGTTGGCAGTTGCCGGGCGGTCTTACTGAGCTGTGAGGGCAGCGGAGGGGAAATAAAAGGCAACGCTCCGACTCTGCCCCAGCGTTGCAAGACTTCAGCGCCGACATCGCGACAGCGAGAGCCCTGCACGCCGGGAAGGCCCTCTCTATGTGCTGCTGAGCCGGCCCTGGACCCGACGATCTCGCCCTCGGTCTTCGGAGCAGAAATCGCTAAGACGGAAGGTAAGCGCACCGGGTGAAGCTGGCTGGGGCTCCTGCCAGCCCAGTCCTCCGAGGGCTGGGTTTGCCCGGAGGAAGAGCGTGAGGCGGAGCTGGGGAATAACAACAGGATGTGCAACAACAGGATGAGGAGGGCTGATTTAATGCCTGAAGTTCGTGGCAGGGCTACCGGGCACTTCCTTTATTAGGCGACTTCGGGGAGCGGAGGGGTTGTGGGCTCGGGTTCTCCGCCCTGATCGTTTGTGCAGCGCGCCCAGCTCTGTTGCGAGTGGCAGGTCTGCCGTGGTGGCGAGTCCGGGTCCACAAGCCACTAGTGGGATCCTGGGGATAGTGATTCGCAGCCGACGTGCGCCCGGAACTTGGGGGGCAGTTGCAAGAAAAAAGTGGGGTGTGCAGTGGTGGGCGACACGTGTGGTGCGGGTCTTACCGTGTGGCGTGGGTCTCACCGTCTGCCCTTTTCCCTTGCAGGACTGGAAATGGCAGACCATATGATGGCCATGAACCACGGGCGCTTCCCCGACGGCACCAACGGGCTGCACCACCACCCTGCCCACCGCATGGGCATGGGGCAGTTCCCGAGCCCCCATCACCACCAGCAGCAGCAGCAGCCCCAACACGCCTTCAACGCTCTGATGGGCGAGCATATACACTACGGCGCGGGCAACATGAATGCCACGAGCGGCATCAGGCATGCAATGGGGCCGGGGACTGTGAACGGGGGACACCCCCCGAGCGCGCTGGCTCCCGCGGCCAGGTTTAACAACTCCCAGTTCATGGGGCCCCCGGTGGCCAGCCAGGGAGGCTCCCTGCCGGCCAGCATGCAGCTGCAGAAGCTCAACAACCAATATTTCAACCATCACCCCTACCCCCACAACCACTACATGCCGGATTTGCACCCTGCTGCAGGCCACCAGATGAACGGGACAAACCAGCACTTCCGAGATTGCAACCCCAAACACAGCGGCGGCAGCAGCACCCCCGGCGGCTCCGGCGGCAGCAGCACCCCCGGCGGCTCCAGCAGCACCGCGGGCGCGGGCGCAGGCAACACTAGCGGCAGTGGCGGCGGCGGCAGCAGCAACATGCCCGCCTCTGTGGCCCACGTCCCTGCTGCAATGCTGCCGCCCAATGTCATAGACACTGATTTCATCGACGAGGAAGTGCTTATGTCCTTAGTGATAGAAATGGGCTTGGACCGCATCAAGGAGCTGCCTGAACTCTGGCTGGGGCAAAACGAGTTTGATTTTATGACGGACTTCGTGTGCAAACAGCAGCCCAGCAGAGTAAGCTGCTGACTTGATTGAAACCCGGCGAAAGAAATCAAACCCCCAACTTCTTCGGTGTGAATTAAAAAACATTCCCTTAGACACAGTATCTCACTTTTCAGATCTTGAAAGGTTTGAGAACTTGGAAACAAAGTAAACTATAAACTTGTACAAATTGGTTTAAAAAAATATTGCTGCCACTTTTTTTTCTGTTTTTGTTTCGTTTTTGTAGCCTTGACATTCACCTCCCTTATGTAGTTGAAATATCTAGCTAACTTGGTCTTTTTTGTTGTTTGTTTTTACTCCTTATTTCCTCACTTTCTCCAGTGCTCAACTGTTAGATATTAATCTTGGCAAACTGCTTAATCTTGTGGATTTTGTAGATGGTTTCAAATGACTGAACTGCATTCAAATTTATGAGTAAAGGAAAAACTGCATTAGTTGGTTGCATGAACTCTGAAGGGCAGATGCACAAACTCTGCCATCTCGCTTCATTTTTTTAGCTATGCATTTGAGTACAGACTAATTTTTAAAATATGCTAAACTGGAAGATTAATCAGATGTGGGCCAAGCGTTCTGGATCAGGAAAAGTCATACTGTTCACTTTCAAGTTGGCTGTCCCCTCCCCCATATGTACAGACAATAATAGGGTGTGGAATGTCGTCAGTGGCAAACATTTCACAGATTTTTATTTTGTTTCTGTCTTCAACATTTTTGACACTGTGCTAATAGTTATATTCAGTACATGAAAAGATACTACTGTGTTGAAAGCTTTTTAGGAAATTTTGACAGTATTTTTGTACAAAACATTTTTTTGAAAAAATACTTGTTAATTTATTCTATTTTAATTTGCCAATGTCAATAAAAAGTTAAGAAATACTTGTTCTCTAGAAGTCATTTGGGGGGAGGGGGTTCCCTTTGGTGGCTTTCTTTTTTTTCCTCTGTAAGTTGAACACTTTATTGATGAGAGTAAGCATTCCAAAGGGTAAATTACAGGACACTAAAACAGGTCATGATGAGCTTAAGCTGAGAGCAGGATTTAACATAATTGGCATAATGCTTCATTGTTATCATTGTAACATGCCTCTTGGTATGGTTTAATCAAAAGCTGCAAAGTTGTCAAAGAGCTTTTTTCCCCCTTAATTGCCATCATATTCAAGTATACCCTAGAGTTAAAAGGTTTATAATACTAAATAATATAAATACTTCTAAATAGGGTGGGAGGGGAAAAATTAAATGTTTCTGGCTGTACCTGATTCAATTAACTTCAATGGAAGTAGATGGGAATAATATTCTAGGAGATTGATGAGAAGGGCATTATACAGAAATCTGTCTCTAGTGATGAACCTTATTTCTCAGCGAAAGTACTAAGAGGTGCACACATTTCTAGCTTAATATCTGAAATAGCTTCTGACTGGCTCACAGTTCTAAGAGGAAAAGGAGGCGGCATTGCACTTGGAGGCTTTCCATTTTGTTCTCCTGTGATATTTAAAATTTACTCGAGAGAAGCTGGGTCAAAGGTCAAATTACAGTCTTTACAAGATGTTCCCTCTCAAGCATGTCCTGTTTTCCAGAATACTGAGCCTTTTCTGTTACAGGCTCTGGGTGCAAAGGACATAAGGATAAGATCATTTTAATTTTACCTAAATGGGTTATCAGAAGGCATTACAGTTAAGTAGGTAGGTGTCAAGTTTTACCTTATATAATCAAAGGAAAAAGTAACACTGTTGCAAATCAAATTATCCCAGTTGGAAGGTGAAGGAATTTTTTGGTTTTCCTTCCTAGCGTATAAGAGCAACACACCTACATTCAAGGAAAAAAATAAAGTCTTGTATTTAACATACTAGAAGAGTAACAAAATGTAGATTGGATAAAAATCTCACTACTTTAAAAGGGCATTTCATTTAGACAGATTCCAACCTTCAAACTCACTTTGTACTCAAAAAATTAGAAGAGGTGGATATATTGAAGCATTAACAGTGGGTCTGGCATAAAGGCTGACCAGTATAATTCAGATCACCTACATTCTATAAGTCCATGTCCAATGCAGGCCATTAAAATTAATATGCACACACCACTAGATTTTTTTATACCTCTATGATTGACACTTGTTAAAAATTATGTTCTAAATAACTACCTGAAAATACACAGTCATTGAAAACTGTTTTCACCCCGTTTGAAAAACTGGTCCAGATTTCCCACGTATATAGTTAAAGCTGAAGTTTTCTTCAGCTAAGACATGTCAATACTGAATCTGCAATCAGCAGTAAATCTTCCGGGCTAACTAAGCATTTTCACAGTAAGTTTTTTCTTTTTTTTTTTTTTTCCAGAGGCTCAAGTGAAAAAATATGTTTGCATACATATTAATACAGCAATTCTAGTTCTTTTTCACTTGTGCCAGGAAAAAAAGAAAGGAAAGCTATTGGAGGCATTGTTCTTTTGCATAAAGAAAGAAGCAAAAGAATTGTCTGGCCACCACCCTTCACCATTTATTCTGCCAGGGAATAAGCCACAACACCTGCTCTGTCACTAAATTCCTCCTGCTGCTCTAACTCGAACACGTATGTGGAGATGCAGAGCCCAGGAAACTATTATTAGATCCTGAGCCCATCTCCGCCAGAACAGAGGACTCAAACAGAGGAGCTGGGTTAAAAGCACAATTTCTCTTCGGTATAAATACAACCCTTCCTCTCCCTCCAATTCACTTGAATGATCTCTATTTCATTAAAACTCTTTCTGGATCAACAATTGAGCAGATTCTACGTGATATATCTGCAGGTCTCTTAAGCACAGAAAAATAACTCCTTGTTTGAACAACCTGATTAATGAAACCTGTACAGTGACCTAGATCACTGGGCTTCTGGCAGACATTTGCAAAACCTTTTGTGGTCTTGCTTCCTACTAAGTTACTTATAGCATATGGGGAAATCTGACCTCTGTACCTTGGCTGTTTCTCAAAAAGTTCTAATATGGTACAAGAGTGCTTCTGTTCTTTAAGCTGTGCGTGCACACAGGCACCCCATGCTTGATTTTCAAGAAGAGATCAATGATAAGCAACAGTACATCACAGAAACATGTCAGAAAAATAAATACACATTAATAAAAACTTGTATCTTCACCTCGTGGCTGCTAAAATCCTGGTGGCAGTATCTTTGCTAGAGCTGATAAAGCTGTTACAGCTATGGATAGCTCTTTGAAGAACAGTTACCTAATCACCTCTGTTTACGGGGTGCTAGGCTGGAGCACTAATACCAGAAAGCTGACATCTATTGTGAAGTTTATGGTGTCCGTGACTTTTACTACTGTAAGTGCCTGGGATAGCTCTAAATTGATGTCAACATTAAAGGCCAGATCCTTTAGAGCAAAATATTAATCCACTAATCTATTACGGGCGGCCCGCTTTGAAATACAAACTTTGCAATCCCAGACCATTAGGCGTTTTCGCCCCCTTGTGGAATTTATTTAGAAGGTCAAAGGAAAGCTGTTTGCTCAAGAGTTCAGGTTTTTGTTTGTTTTATTGTTTGTTTTTGTAATATCATTTCTGAAGATTTCATTTTCTTCCTTGACACAAACAGCATATATTTGAGCAGGAAATCTTTTACCAAAGAAAATTCCAACATAAAAACCCTGTATTAAAATAAGAGTGTTTCACTCGCCAAAGATCTTAACCGATGATTAAATGTGCATAGTTGAGATTTGTCTTATATTTTAAAATATACATTGGCTAAGGGATTTTCTTTTTAAAAGTACACTGGGCAACGCTTTAGTCTGTCAGTCAAAGCTGGCACTGCACCCTCACAACAGAACTGTCCATCTGGGCTAAGTACAAGCAACAATGTATTTGGTGACATGGGGCTGGAAAGGTGGAGGGGAATGTGTAGGAATGCAGAAGGCAAATTATCTGTGTTGGAATGTGACCAAGCTGCAGGCTCTAATCTTGTGAAAAGGGCCACAGGATGTTTAATGAGAACGAGTGTTACTGTCTAATTGATTCAGTAGAATTTACTTTAAAATAAACTTGGCAGATAACATTGTCTCCAAAAAAATAAATAAATTTAGAATTCAAGGAATTTAGGACCCAAGCCATTGGCAACTTTCTCCTGTCCGACGGAATTGTTTTTGCAGCACAAAAGAGGTGTTACACACAGCTCCAGAGTTGGCATTTATCACACTGGTACCGTACCACTATCATCAAAATCAGAGCTCCCGGGCAGGATGGAGCAAAGGAACAATAGTAGCACATCGAGTGATTTAGCCAATGAACCCCTATTATCATGTGTTCTGTTTGTCTTTTCCCCCCAGAATAGAAGGAACAATGGCAATGTCAGAATTTTAATTGCAATGGACTGGCTTAAATTACTTGACCTATTTTTATCCAGCAAGGAGAGAAATGATTCTTTTTTCCTGGTAGCCATACTTACAATTTAAATTGGAAAAAGTAATATAAGGACATTTTCTATCCAATAATGCAGCATTCATAAATAATTTTAGTTTGCCTTATTGTAAATAAATTGCAAATATATTTTTGAAAAATTCTAAGACACCTTAAACTTAAAAAAAAAAAAAATCCCCCTCACAAGAAGATTTAAACTCATAATCAATGTACATAGTGAACTGAAAATATTCCAAAAGCTGCTGGCATAGATTTTTATAGTATTTTGCTCTTTATAAACACAATAAAGAAAAAGAGGTTTCTACTGTGTGGAGGAACCGAATCCACGAACCTTGGATAAGAGAGAATATCAACCAACGCATCCCATACTTCCTATGAGTACATCGTGCCTTTTTAGTGGCTGGGCCCTCCCTTCTCAGTTACTTCTTTTTCCCAGGATGACCCTGGAAGTTCTCAGACCCAGTCCCAGGAGACAGTAGGTAGTGCTTTTTGAAAACCCAGCTTGGCTAAACCAAGATATGCAGAGTGAACTAAAGCAGATGAAAGGTGGACAATCAGTATCATTACTTGCTCTCGATGTTGTTGGTTTTCACTAGGCTGAACTAACTCGAAAGACTAGTGAGGCAGAGCAAACGTGGGGTGTGAGGTTCACTGGAGTCTTGTGATTTCCCTGGGGCATCTCTGTGCTCAGCCCTGAAATCCTTCCCTTTCTTCCCTTTCTTCCCTTTCTTCCCACAGCAGAGTGGCTCCTTTATGACATTTTTGGTTGCTGAACAAAGCAGAAAAAGGATTCTGGCTCCCAAGGAGCCAGTGATAAGGCAAGGCTGGTGTGGTCGGCATTGCAGGAGATATGCAAATGGACGGTGGCTTTTGAAAAGTTGATAGTGCTAGAAGAATCTTGCCAGTCCATTCTTAAAACCCAGGTGGGGAGCAAGATTTAGGCTTGAGTGGAAGTCAAACTAGCAAAAAATCAGAAAAGTTGCCAGAGGATAGCTAACTTCAGGTTGTGATATCATTTTAAGATACTTGTGGAGACAATGGGCAAGGGGAAAGGAGACACGATTGGGGCCTTTTTTTCTTTGTGTCTCCCTAAGGACTGACATAAAATGTAGCCTTGTGATTTCTTCAAGGACCTTGACCACAGAGCTTTCTCTAGTAACCCATCTCCCCCCTTCCCCGCTCCCAACACTTGGCTTCATGAGAGTTGATATGTCCATGCTGAGAAAGACCTAGTACTTAAATCGTGTATAAACATTCTTAGATCATCTCATAAATACTGTCCCATCGTATTGATTTTGGATAACTCTTGGAAAGAGGATAAGCAGGATGTTCCATATTACTCCTTTACCCAATGTGTTCAGTAAATAAGTGGACAATGGGGGCCAGTTGGTGAAAACTGTTGGAACTTCAATGGCTCTGATATGAACCTAAAACAATATCTAAATCTCTCTTTGATCCCTACCTGACGCGATGTCTTAGATCAATGATTCTCTGCAGGGCGGGGCCGCCCCTCTGAGAGGCAGATCAGAATGGGAGAGGGTAGAAGGAGCCAGTATGAAAAATGTATTCTGTACTATTATATATTTGGGCAAATGTTTAGATACATATTATTTCAGTAAAACATAATGCAGAAGACTATTTAAAATCATTTTGACTAATGAGGCATAGACTTCAAAATGGTGAGAAACACTGTTTAGACTGCATGGGACCAAATCGGAGTGATTTACCCTTCAACCATAATCATATTTATTCCTCACAATATTCTTGCAAGTTACATATCAATATTCTAATTTTAGGTAAGGACAGTGATATTTAGAAAGGAAGTAAATCGCTCACAACACAGCTAGCAGGAGGCTGCGTGGTTTCTCCGACCCAGCTTCTAAGACAGGGTTCTTTCCAATACATAACATTGCTCTTCTAAACCAAATCAGTCCTGCTCATAGATGTCTCTGACTGTAAGATGATCAATTGAATAATAGTACTTGGGGAAAACATTCACTACGTTATACATATATGTACACAAGTTATAAAGTATACTACCACAGATCCGACATGTATCTACTAATACAATTACATACCACTTCCTTTTGAGATTCACAAGACTTGGGTCTACACTGTTTCAAACCTACTTTAAAATTCTTCCCAACTGAGTTTGGCCCCTGCCAGTGCAGGGGCAGCACGAGGGGTGCATCTGCCTGACCCCTCCTTAACACCTTCACCCCATTAACACTTCACATCACAAGAAAGAGTACCAGTGATTTAAATTGTGACTGCTTTTTTTCCCCTAATTGAATTCATATTGCCAGATAGTAAATAGTTGCTTTCAGGAATTATGTCAACACTACTTAGCTTTGTTAATTCTGTAATCTAGTAAGTAAGAATGTCCGTAGTTAAATCCTTTCACGTAAAGACGACCAGGTCCCAATCTGACGCACTGCCTGGAGGCACATATAAGATTCAGACTGATTTCAGAATGTTAATATGTGAAAAAAACATACATCAAAGGAAATATAGTATTTAGTTACTTTACACCTAATCCTCAACCTATCTGAACTTCCTTCATGTGGGTGTCACCCACTTCCCGCGCTTCCGTCCCTCCTGAAACGGAGAGCTGTGCCGTGGACAGTTGCAGTAAAAAGAATAGATCAGGAGTGAAAACCTCGGGTTGTAGCCTTAGCCCTGTAACCAAATAGCTGGGTAATTTAATCACTGTTGGCTCACATTTCTCCATCAGTAAAATGAAGATGTATGTTTAATTAATTGTGTATTCAAATTCTCATGAAGGAAACATAAACCCATTTCTACTATCCCCCTCCCCCCGGAAAGCTGGAGGACAGTCTTATAAAACCGCTTCAAAACCTGCACATCACTTCTTGAGATTTTTTTCTCCAAGCTGTGAGCCTGGATGCATTCTCTAGTTCTGACCCAGCCGAGTCAATTCTCCAAACATTGGAATCATCTCTGTAAATGTTCCGCTTCATTGCCATAATGACCACTAGTGTTGGCTCCTGTGATTTCTCAATCTTTTCAATACCAAGAAAAAAATACCACCCACAAAATACGTCTAGTACATGCCATTTGCAAAAATTCAGGGGACTAACATTCTTTGCTGATGCTGCGGTATAACTATATGCATTACCTATTGAAAATAATTTGATCGTTTCTTCATCTTAGGTTCCGCTCTATTTTCTTACAAATTAATTTCATTTTTCCAGCCTCATACATATCAGACAATAAACATTCGGGCCGTCTGTCCTTCACACATCTCTTGCTGGGTCACAACCATTACCATGGCCTCTGCCATCATCGTACTCATTGTTGTCGTCCTTGGCATTGTCACTGTTGTTCACTGTCTCAAAGAGACAATTCTCTATATAATGCTGAAGTAGAGGGAGCTAGCAAGTGCTAAACGTGGTAAGTGGGTACTTCAGCATCTTCAAGTGGGTCAGAGGCACAAGTCTATGCCCATTTATTTCCCTTTCCCCCACTTCCCAACACACACAGTCTTTTTGTTTTACAGCACCACATTCTCTCAATTTGGGGTATCAATGACGTGGCTAGATGACAAACTAAAAGATTGGTTAAAAATAGCTATAGAGAGGAAACTGTGTATCATAACACATAACTACCCAAGAAGTAATATTGACTGACAAGTGAAAATAATACAACTAAAGAACCATGATAAAAACAGTGCAATAAAATGTTCCCTCTACTATTTGGCCACTAGGTGTAGCTACAGGTCTGTAAGTTCATGTTTGCATTCCATCCCCTAGGAGACTAGATGGTTATAAGCTTGAAGAACTTGCTCCCCAACTCCACCCCTGCCGTTTGTTTTACTGAAACATAAAATACCCCTGTGACCTATTAGAACCCCCTAAATTAAAGATAAGCCAAGAACACCTTAGACACTCTACGGAGGCTCCAATGCTCCCTACACCCTGATGAAAATAAGAAATTGACAAAAGGTATCTTCTAGCAACTCTCCACTATTGTTCCCTCTTACTCCTTCCCTTTTTGAAGTGGACTCGTCCCCTCTTTCACCCATGCAGATGCCACTGGCTCAATTTTCTGCCCTGCTGGGGACATTTATGTCTTAAGAGAGACTCTAAAGAGAATACAACATGTAAACTCAAGGAGTAAGTTTTGAACGGTAGAATGTTTTGCATCAACCAGAAAGAGATTTGAAGGTTGCTAGGTCTTTCTCTACCTTTCTCTGACCCTTAAATCACCCATCTCTCCTGTTTCTCCTACCTTCAAGCCAGTCCAGTTCACTGTTTTGTAGTAGGTTTTTTGCTCTTACTTTAAATGCTAGTTGTTTAGCAGACCTCTTACCTTACCTCACTTGCCAGTCCCATCAACTCCTAAGGGGTCCAAAACCCCACCCCCACCCCAGGCTCTGCCTGCTACTCAATGGGAGCACACTGTCACTCACACACAAAGACTCCTGATAAGCATTTAAGCACACGTGCCTCAGCATGCCTTCAGGCCTCTCTCCTCTGCCCCGTGTTCCCCTTCCTGGTTAATTCACTGATTCAGCAGTGTCCACAAGGACTCGGGGTCTTACTGGTCTGCTGTGCTGCACTCAGTGTCAGCCTTACCTTGGACTGGTAGTCGGTGACACTAGCAGAGCTTACATGGCGTACGGACCCAACAGTGTCCAAAAGGAAGGCTGTCTCTTTCTGTGTCTTCTTTTTTTTAAGGGAAATAGAGAAAACTGCACAGAAGTACTCCTTCCCTTGTGTATTATGCCAATACCTTTTTCTGAACCCACCACTGGAATTGGTTTTACCATGGGATAGAACTCAAACAATTGACTTGGACCAATCACCTGGGGGTAGACTGCACAGGCATTGGACCAGCACCTTCGTCACCAGAAGAGTTAAAAAGCTTAGCTGACCCTTTCTGAAATTTTTGTCAAGGCATAGGTTTTTTCCTAAAACTTAAACAGACTATTTTAAATTTTTTTTATATTTTCAAATGTCTTCATATAATAAAGATGCATAGCCAACAAAATTATACAATAAATCACTCAGAGCAGGTTTATTTGAAAAAGGTTAAAATGTCTTCTATAAAGTGACATTTACTAATATAAATAAATATCCTCTTAAAAAGTATATAATCATGTCTTCATTTCTAGCCCTTCAAAAAGTCCCTTGTTAATATGATTAATAAACAATTTCTCTGAACCAAGAAAATCATGTACATGTTGGCAGGTGATTAATCTCAGTGTAAAATGAACAGAATCTAATATTTATGAACAAATTACTGGTAGCTATAAGGTTTATTTCCATGATAAAACACATGGGCCCATATGCCAAAGCCAAAAATGAACGTAAAATTAGTCTCATGAGACTGAAACAGAGGAAATAAGATAAATTTAATATATGACATTTTTTGTTCAACCCACTCATTGTTTCCCTACCTTTCCAAAATGATGTCCCTTTCTCCATGCAAGTCACACATCCATATAAGAACTCCCATCATCTTACTAGATGACAGTAATTGATTAGGGCTGCCCAGATAGACTCATTTGAACAAATCATCATACTTCATCCGCCTGGCTGCAGCTGATTGGTCCAATGTGTAACACCTGACCTAATAAAAACCTTTCCCCCAGGACTTTTTACCTTGACAATCAAGTTTTAATCCATTTCTGGTGATGAAACTAGGAGTTGAAAACTGCTCTTGCCATATACCCAGCTGTGTGAAAGAAGCTAGCCGGTCTGAGAAAAGACAGGCAATATGAGAAGAAAAGCAGAGACAAAAAAAAAAAATCTACTACTACCCGCGTCCCGGAGGCTTACTTGCAACTTTGTCAAGTTTGGTTACGTGAGACAACAGAATTTCTGTTCCTGAACTAACCGGAGTCAGTTTCAATAATGTGAAACAAAACTGCCCTGACCAACACATACCAACGCAAGTCCCACCTCCACTGCTTTTCACTGCTTCGCTGAAATACACGGTTGAGGGGAACTCTTATTTTACACCTGCTCTAGTGAGTGACTTCAAAATGATCTTTTCCATGGACAACATGAGGTGTGTAAAGTGTCCGTATTAAAATTCCCTTTCTCCTCCTCGGATAATTACGATGCACAATGGACTCTGTGGTTCCCCTTCAGGACCACAGAGCTCATTCTCTCAATTGCTGGGAATCCTGCCAGAAGAGAGCCCACAGCTGACAATGCTCTTTCAGAATTGCCTTGTCACCTTGTCCAAGGTCAGGTTCCTTTCTCTAAGCAGTCTGCCTCCAGTGACCGCTGCTTGTCTAGGATAAAAACCAGGTTCCCTCATCCCAGCTCAGCACAACTCTGAAAGACCATCCTCGCTCCAGAGTTTCCCATAAAGTGGACCGAGGACTTTGTCCGGGCAGCATCGCTGCTCACCTTCTTCTGCCCATTCCTTTCCTCTGCCTTTCTCCCTAAGTGCTGCTTCCAGCACGTTCCAGCTGCTTCCATCAGTGCTCCCCAGTCAACTCCCAGCATGCCAGTCTCCATCTCAGAGGCCATCTCCTGAGATACCCAACCTGTAACACTTGTCAAAAATCATCAAACTATGAAACATTATGTGGCCCTTTAAGAAAAACTCAATAACTATTTAATGGCTCCTTACATTTTCCTAGCACACTGATGAGTATTATAATAGAGGACAGAATGAAAGTATAAGGCCTACCCCCTGCCCTTAAGGAGCTCACAGTCTCGTTGGAGACATACAACGTAAGCAGTCATCTTCATACGGCTCAGCAGAGTGCTCAATTGAAGACTCCAAGGAAGCCAAAATTGGCACAGAGTATATGATTCATAAATACTTATTGAATGAATGAGTAGACAGATGGATGGGAAGAAACAGCTGTGAGCTGGGGTGGACCATGGCATTTACTTGAGGTCAAACCACATCACCACTGCCACTGGTTTTTAAGTCATTAACTCTCTTTGACCATCTCCTAATAGTCACATCAAAATATAAACTAATCAACCAAAACAAATATATGAGATACTACCAGGAACTCTCCTTCAGTCTGGGAGAGTTCTTGGGAAAAGAGTTTGTTCTTTTCCCATGTGCCAGAATCTGATCTGTCCCGCCATGTGCACCAACCACATTCACACCTACAAGTGATCTACAGAGAAAGAGGGCTGTCCTGTGAATAGTGCCGCCCAATGCTGACAATATCTTCCATCACGGCGGCATTTCAGGACTTCAGCTCAGTTTGCCTTACTGCATCCTTACATCATCCCGGGAGCTAGGAAGGTGAAAATTGTTGTATCCCCCTTTCACAGATGGAGAAACTGAGGCCCAGAGGTCCCACAGGTTAGAGCTGCGATTTAAATAAAATCATCTTACTCCCATTGCAGCCCTACAGATTCCTACATTTTTCCCACATTTTCCTACATGGGGCTCTGTCTCTGCAGGCTGCCAGTTGAGAATTATAGTTTAAATTAGTAATAAGAAAATTAATATTTTTAGCTGTAATAGCACAATTAATTTTGGACTCCGTAACAGTCAAGCTTAACTTGTATTATTGCATATACACTCAGAAACAATACATTTTAATATAAGCCTTGGATTAGAAAAACAGAAAGAAGTCTGCAATAAATTAGACTCCTATTTGAACAGGTAAATGTGTGTATTACATTCTAGATAATAAACATCTTCAACTCCTATTTAGTACACTATTTACAATTAAAGAATTCCCCGGGAGATAAAAACTAGATACTATCAGAAATCTCTCCTTTTCCATTCAGCTGTACAGCATAACATTGTGTTCTTAACTGAAATACACTGATTTTGGACGTCTGCTTTGGCAGATCCCTTGTGGGGTGCAGGTGGGGGCAGGGGTGAAAACTGATGGGAAAAGAAATTGTGCTGCCAGCTCCTGCAACGCACCTTCAACTCAGGTCAGCTTGCTCTTTCCTCCACGTGTGTTCAACCACCATATGGCTAAAATATCAGTTCACTTTCTCTTCCCTTCATAAGTGAATTGGGGTCATTATTTTGTAAGGATTACTCTGTAGGATGATTTGATTTCCTATTCTCTTGTCTACTCTTATTTCCACCTATAATAACATTTCATTGATTCTCAGGAATAATGTCTCACATGGCTCCATTCCATCTGCTCATGTACATAATGAAGATTCAGTTTCTACAGTGTGCTATTCCTGAATGACCTTGGCCAAGACAATTATGTCCTCTTTGGTTTTAGCTTCCTCTTCGAGACAAAGAGATATTTGTGACTGTCCCGCTTATTAACATGTTTTGAAGAATTACAGGAGGTCCTTAGAAGGCAAGGATTTAATAATGTTCATGGCCATGCACTCACACTTAATCCCTAAAAGTCCTTGACTGTCATTTTAACTAGTGGGGGTTTAAGGATGGCACCTGAGACAGTCACTCAGCTGGTGCCTGAGCTCCTGAACTGCCCAACACTGTACTTTGCTCAGGTTTTATGGTTCCCTTCTTGTCAGCAAAAGTTCACACTAAGCAATAAAAACATTATTTCTTTGTTAAACATGGATTCCCCCCACCCACACGAAGAAAGCCATCAGCAAGTGTTGAAAAAATTGAAGAAGCAAAGAGGGCTAAAAAAGTGATAATTATTAGTCAAGAAAAATAAGTTTTGAATATATTAGAGAGTGGAATGTTGAATTTGGCAATGACTAGCAGCCCTATTTTGTGAATGATTCTGCCACATTTATTCAATATGAAAGGAAGAAAAATTGATTTGCAAGTGCTTTAGCCAATGAAAATATGGAAATCTGCAAAGAAAAACTATATGTTAAAGTACTTTGTAACTTGAAGGGTTCCAGATGACTTTAGATGTGTTTCTCTTGAGTGCTACAAGCCTGATCGGTAAGGCAGTGTGGAAACGCTGGCATGTTAGTATTATTCCTCCCAGTGAGACAGCATTGATCATATAAAAGTTACTTTTAAATATTTTTTAACTGCTTCATAAAAAGACTAAGTATTTTAAGCCCTTAGAATTCATACTTCTGACTTGGAAAATAGTAAGCAGGTTCAATAATTTGCTTAAAACTACTGACTAATTTAAAGGTGCCCCTATGACTGTATTAATGCTCCTACTTTTTAATTTATCAGATTTTCTTCTATGAACCTCATCTAAGAAATAAGTCCAAAATAATGAGAAATGTGTATGCATTACAATATTTATTGCAGCA
>VMDR010014431.1:0-23549 GCA_007922815.1 Macrotus californicus | reverse complement strand
GGAAGAATTAACATCATCAAAATGTCCATACTACCCAGAGCAAAGTATAGATTCAACACAATTCTATCAAGACATCAATGGCAATTTCAAAGAACTAGAATAAATATTCTAAAAATCTATATAGAACCAGAAGAGACTCTGAATAGTTTCTAGAGAAAGAAGAATGAAATTAAAGAAATTATGCTACCTGCTATCAAATATACTACAATGCCATAGTAATCAAAACATCATTTTACAGGCAATAACAACAGACCTATAAATCAATGAAAGAATAGAGAGCCCAGAAATAAATCCACTCCTTTATGGTCACTTAATATTTGACAAAAAAGGCAAGAATTTACAATGGGGTAAAGACAGTGCATTCCATAAACTAGTGTTGAGAAAATCGGACAGATATGTGCAAAAAATAAAACTAGACTGCCTTCTTACACTATGCACAAGAATAAACTCAAAATGGATTCAGGACATAAATTTAGGATTTGAAACCATAAAAATACTACAAGGAAACACAGACAGTAAAATCTTCGACGTTGCTTGTAGCAGTATTTTTTCTCATATATCCCCTCAAGCAGGGAAAACAAACAAACAAAAACAGATGGGGTTATATCAAACCAAAAGTTTGCACAGCAAAGGGAGCCACCGACAAAATGAAAGGACAAACCACTAATGGAAGAACATGTTTGCCAATAATGCATGTAACGAGAGGTTAATATTTAAAATTTGTGAAGAATTTATACAACTGAACACCAAAATAACAAACAATTAAAAAAAAAAAAACAAAGACCAAGGACTTAAATAGACATTTCTCCAAAGAGGACATACAGATGGCCAACAGACATATGAAAAGATACTTAACATCACTAATCATCAGAGAAATGCAAATTAGAAACACAATGATTATTTCTTTAATGCCCTTTAATGTTGGAGGGAAAGAAGCAATCAAACTGGCTGTAGAGGTTCAGAACTAAACAGCCCAAGAGGTGCCTCTGTAATATGCAGACTTTTCTGAGCTATAAGCAACTTTAGCTAAAAACAAGAGAATCTTCTGTCCTTCCCTAACAACCTAGAAGTTCTTGAATAGGGGCCTTGTCCATAATAAATTATTAGAGAAAATCTATTTTTTTAATCTATCTAGAGGGCAAGACAAACTCTTGTTCACTAAACATCCTTCAAGGACCTCTTGAAGCCTCTAAGGTGCATTACCTCATTTTTATTTAAAATGTCTTATATGCTGTAATTCTTTTGTCTCTGAACCCTTTGTGCATGTGGGGACCTTGACTCTCTCGTGTATGTGGGGTTCCTGTACATATGTATGGATTAAATTTGGTTATTTTCTCTTGTTAATCTGCCTCAAACCTGTGTGAGCATTAGAGCCACTGAAGAGCCCTGAGGATAGAGGGAAGGTTTTCCTCACCCGCAGGTCCACTCAGCCTTTTCCCCCCCACCCCTCAGTCTTTGGTAATGCTGTACTAAGCTTTTGTTTAACCCCACCAATGTCCATTTTATTTAGCTCTCCACCCTTGTTTATTTATTTACTTACTTATTTACTTATTTGCTAATTGGAACATTTCTCATGATAGCAGTTGTAACTCTATCTTTTCCTTGAGAGCTGGCAGCAGCTTTGCAGGATCCTAGCCGTAAATGGAACCTGACCTCCACTCCTTTACAGCTGTGCTGTGGAGCGTGCAACTTGACAGCCAGTGAGCATGGTTCTTAGGACGTAATGTGTTAGGTTGTATTTAAGTTTGTATTGCCTATCTTCTGCTTTCATTTTTCTTCTTGAGTGCAAGACAACTGAATTTCCAAAGTCCTAATTTTTACAATATTTGAAGGGAAGTAGAAAGACCCTAGCACATTTTGACTTTTGTTCTGATTTTTACCTTTCCATTATATTAAGGGAATCTTAATGATTAGTTTTTACAACAATATGAGAGTTCTTTAAAAAAGGTTCTTTCTTTCCGTTTTTTAAATATAGAAGTTTTTCCAATTAAAAGGCTCCTCTGTCTGGCCCTGGTGAGTAGAATCTTAACAGCAACACAAACCGACATTATGGATGCAAGAATCACCCCCTAAAAAGAGTTCAACCAGGTGCAGCCCTCACAAGATGAGGCTTGATTCCAGTCAGCCCGAGGAAGGTGGTGGCCCTATCTTTTGTGGCTGTTAAATGTCCAAGCCTGTAGAGAATTTTTATGAGTTTATTTGAGCCCAAACGGAAGGCACATGCCGGGGAACAGGATCACAAACACTCAGGAAAATAACGGTTTTGTGGTATCTTTTATGCATTTGGAACTGAGGAGGGAACCGAGGAAGTTATGGCGCGGAGAAAGCAAGGCAGAGAAGAGACTCCAGGGCAGCTGAGAATATTATGTGCTCTACTGAGAGCGGTTGCACCTCCGAGGGGTATTGCTTGTGAAATTTTGAGCGTCTGTTAACTTAGACACAAAGGAATAATGGGCAGAGCTGGCTTACAAACATTTCACTAAAAAAAAGTTACCGGCCTGGGGCATTACAACTCCCCACAACCTGCCCGATTAGGAATTTGTGATTTATTACAGCAAATTTTTGTTGTCCACACTTAAACAGCTGTTCCAAAACACAGGAAATCAAGTGCTCCCAATCTAAATTTAGAAGAGGGAGAAAGATTCTGGCTTCCACCAGAGCCTGCAGAGAAACCAGTGGGTATATGCTGACATGGTAAGAATCCTTGTATTCTGCAGCCTTGGGTCGGATGTTCCAGGATCTCCTCATCTGGGGTAGCATTGTGGGTAAGTGTGGGACTCCAGCCAGTGAGGTGTCCTGTTTGCAGCGGCAACTGTGGGGGCAAGAGGTCAACTTATTTTTTAACCTTGAAGGTTTTTCTGGCTGATCTAATAATCAAGTGGACATGAGGCAGATTAACAAGAGGGAATAACCAAATGTAATGCATAAATACACATAAGAACTCCACGTGCACGAGAGATTCAGAGACAAAAAGGAAACATGGGTAATATAAGACATCCTGAGCTAGGAATAAGGTAAGGGGTCTTCAGAGCTTCAAAGTGTCACTGCAAGATGATAAGAAGAGCTGATGTTTAGTGAACAGAAGTTTGTCCTGCCCTATAAGTAGGTAAAAACAGTGTTTCTCTGATAACCTTACCATGTGCAAGGCTCCTACTCAAGTTCTTCTAAGTAGTTAAGAGAGGGACGGAAGATCTTCTTGACCCCGTGGGTAAAGTTGACTTGAGTTCAAAACAAGCTGCATTCTGCAGAGGCACATCTTGGGGTAAATCATTCTGAACCCCCATACTTCCAGATAAGATTTTTCAAAGTAGCCTGTATGGATGTACTTAACATATACATTTAGAAGCTGTGGAAAGATATCTTTCATATTTTGTCCTCTCTATGAAACCAGGTCAGAACCATCATATTCACAGCGGCTAGTCAGCTACAATCACAGACACAGTACGCTGCCACTGCGTGGCCAGTGCATGTTCTTTTCCTCTCAGGCCGAGGGGAATGTTGGGACATTGAGTCTTTTGTCTTCAGTTAAAATGAATCTATTGTGTCATTTTCACACAGAGTCACACACACTCACACACCACCTTGGCTCTCACAGAGTTTCTCTATGAAAAGCCCATTATATGTCAATGTTGGGTTAGAATATGTATTTTTAGCATACATTACAGCATTTTCATAAGCTCAGTGTTTTATTGGGTCTTTATGCCATTATGATTTATCATCTTATTAAGTAAGATATTGCACTGGTCAGGATAAGCTAGGTTATGTTCTCATGACAGATAAAGCCTGAAATCTCAGTGGCTAAACACAGTAATTGTTTCTTGCACACACAGAGTCTAGTGCGAGTCAAAGAGCTTTTTAAAAATCTTTCAATAACTTCATTTTGTAGCTAGTGCATCTGAAAACGTGAAGCTATTAGAGCACAGAAAGGCAAGAAATAAGGAAGCACACTGGCTCTTAATTCTCATTACCCAGAAATAACATGTCACTGTGGAGGAGAAACAAACTTCCCTCTACCCTCAAGATTCTTCTGACTAGTCTAATAATCAAATAGACATGAGACAGATTAGCAAGCAAGAGAAAATAAGCAAATTTAATACATACCTATGTATGGGAACCTCAAACGTCACACGAGAAAGCCTGAGATCCTACACTCACAGGAGGTTCAGAGGTACACAGGGGGATTGGAGTACATAAGACATTCTGAGCTAGGGATGAGGTAATGCACCTTGGAGGTATCAAAGGGCCTTTGCAGGTAATAAGAAGAACAGATGTTTAGAAAGTAAAAGTGTGTCTTGCCACATAGGTGGGGCAAAAGGTTAATATAGGTAATCTCTTACAGGCCAGGCCTCTAATTCAAATTTTTCTGGGCTGTTAAGGATGGGGCAGCAGAAGTGTCTCCTGAGCCTGTGACTAGAGGTGCCTTTAGCTCAAAGTAGTCTGTATACCACAGAGGCACATGTTGGCGGGGCTTGTTCTGAACTCCTACACCATTTCCTTCATACTCCATTAATTAAAACTAGTCAGACGGCCTCAAAATAACTAAGAGAAGCAGAGAAAGATAGTGTCATGCAGATCATGGATATTGGGAGCACCAACAGCTTCTCCCACAAAACTGTTGCCTAATGGCACACTATCATCTCTTTCCTTCATTTGGCTGACGGTTTTAATCTCCTTCAGTCTGCAAGAAATTGTGCCGAATGCTGGAAGATTACAGTGATGAATAAAATATCATCTCTACCCTCCAACAGCCTGATAGGTCGGGGAGACACACAAGAAAATCATAGCTATACTGTCCAGAAGAAAGAAAATGTCCCACATGGAAGCATGCAAAATGTCCTGTGAGAAAGAGCACAGAGGAAGATAGAATTCATTCTTACTGAAGGACTCTTTGAACAGCTACAGATGTAATCACATATTTGCTGGGCCTTAAGGGAAAAAAAAAGTTTAGGCAGGTTTGATGTGGAGAAAATGGTAGGGAATGAGAACAGAAAAATATGAGAAGATACGGCTCGGAAATGAAGAGTCAGGAAACCTTAAGTATGAGGCTGTGGTTGAATAACACAAGATGTTTGTACTTAATTAGTTTTTGTTAAGTGTATATTCCCTGGTTTGCTTATTTGTGGAGTTGCTGGAATATTGAGTATATAGCTACACTTTGTTTCTCTTATTGTTATTTCACCTTATAAAAAGAAATCAAGGCAGACATTTTATCAAAAGCATTTCAAGTTCTGACCATATGGTTTGCTTTTTCCCTAAATCATACATATTTTCCTCAATATTTGAACAATATTAAGACTATAGTCATAGGTTAAATTGACTGGCTTTATTGTCTGTCATGTAATTCTCCTTTCAGATTTTTTCTAATCCAACCAAACATTTACACAACATGCTTAGTCATAGCAACAAGGCGATTCAGCAATGAAGCTCCAAGCACCAATACTGGGGCAGTCGGTAAATTGGATCCAAAGTTTCAACTGTTGGAAAAACAAAACTTAAAAAGAAAGCATGCTACATTTATGATATAATGCTATGGGCAGTGATATTTAAGAGTTTGGCAATGAGTTAAATAGGGCAAGGCCATGAAGTTGTAAAAAATACAGAACAAAAAATAAAAACCGGAGAGATGGAAAAGGGAGAATAGGCTCAAACTTCAGAAAATACATGGTCTTTCTTCTTCTCTTTGAAATAAAGGTAATGAATGGGCAGGAAAAATGTCATGAGCAAACATACAAGAAGATGACCTTGAAATGTGAATCTTAATTTTTTAAAAACTTAACCTTCTTTTGTAATGAAAATGAAATGATTATTGTCACTGCTAGACATTCCAACATTATTAAGTGACTACATCTTACACATTTGTCAATGTGCACATTCTAGCTTTAAAAAAGCCTAAAATCTTTTCTAGAGTTTTCTATCTTAGTTTCCAAACTATCCCTCTCTCTGTGAAATTGTCTTCCAAACCTTTGGAAGTTACCAATGACATCCACCATTTATTTACCTCACATCATCTACATTTCTCTTCACATATATCATCTCACTTAAATCTTATATGATAACAATAAAAGGTGGATACTATTTCTACTTTGTGGCTTCAGACACTAACATTCAAATCTTGTCCTAGCTTACTAGCTATGGCAGAAGTAAGGCAATGCAAATTTTGCCAAGTGACTTAATTAATTTGTCTTCAGATTTGTAATGGTGAATAACCTCATACGGTTATGGTATTAACTGAGGTAATCCATACAGGGATGTAGAACAGGGCCTGACAGTGATAAGCACCTGGAAGAAGAGATGTTCCTCTACCCTCACAGCTATTCTGGCTGTTGTAACAATCAAATAGACATGACACCGGTTAGCAAAAGAAAATAACTAAATTCAATACATACAAAGGTAGGGGACCCCACATATATATGAGTCAGAAACCCCACATACACAAGAGGTTCAGAGATACAAAGGCAGGCCCAGGTATATTAGACATCCTGAGCTAGGGATGAGATAACGCACCTTGGAGGCTTTGAAGTGTCATTGCAGGCTGATAAGAACCATAGAGTTTTAGGAAATAGAAATTTACTCTGCCCTAAAGCCAGCTCAAAAGAAGCTATCTTTGATAATTACATGGGAAAAGGCCCTAGTTCAGGTTCTTGTAGGTAAAGTTAGGGGCAGAAGTTTCTCTTGAGTCTATGGCTAAAGTTGCCTTTAGCTCAAAAACAATTTGTATACCACAGGCGCACATCTTGGGGTGACTCAGTGTGAACCTCCACTCACTTAAATTAGCATTATTTTTCACTTTTATTACCATTTTATTTCTTTGTCTTTTGGGCTCTATTTTAGCTAATTTAGCTTGTTATAAATGATTTAAGTTCTAAAATAAATGAGAAAACCTTTTAGGAAGTTATATTATTATCTAGATTAATGTAACATTTTATGTTTTTCACTTTTTAGAGGCAGGAATGGGGTGTGGGATCAGTGAAACTGACAGAAAAACTGCAATATGAATTCTCAAATCCAAGCCTGTGTTTATTCTTCTGGACAGTTTCTTTTTCTCTACATAGTAAGTCAACCTTCAAGACATTAAAGGAAACCAACCTAAGTGTTCATTTCTAGTTCTTCCTGTTTCTAATTTCCCCAAGAAACAAGCTCTAGACAAGGGAGAGAGAGGGAGAGGGAAAGGCAGAAGAGGCCAAACCAAGGACTATGGGATTAGCACTATCCCTAGCGTTGTTCATTGTCAAATAACCCATTCGTACTTTGAAGAATGAAATCATTTGAGAAACTAGAAATGAAAGGGGTTATTTACACATGACTTTCTTTCTATTCTTATCAGTTTTCAAGATCTTGTACTATTTTCTAAACTTTTCCTCCCACGGTGAAAATTTTATTTTATTTTATTTTTTAGAGTGATTTGGTTGCTGAGCCGAATCTCCGACACTGCCATCCCCCCACTCTATCACTCCCCCAGAAGACCTCAACTGAAAAATAATCCAACATTTGCCCTCCAAGCTCACAAAGAGAATCTTCCGGTCGTCCTGCACTCTCCCAGGCTCCTCTCCTGCAGGCTTCTATAGGCTGCATAACTCCCTGGGGTGTCTACACGGAGCTACTGCATGCGTGGCTCCTAGGTTAAGTGCCAAAGTACTTCGGCTGAAGAGTGTGTGGACCGATCTTGGGTAACTTTTCTCTCTACCAGACTTTTGGCTTTCTTGCTTGGTCAAAACTAAAACCTGAAGTGGAGTCACCCGAGCCTGCTCATTCCTCCTTGAGTCACAGGGTGGCGGCCCCCCCCCACCCCACCCCGGACCGCTGGGTTCCGGCAAAGCCCGGGTTCTCCACCACGGCATCCGCCCCTTCCCCGCCCAGGGCGTGCTCCCCCGCACCCACAGGAGCGCTCAGCAGCTGCGCCTCCCCTCCCCTCCCCGCCTCCTTTTCCTCCACCTCTGGCTGTGGCCGGAGAGTACACGTCAGGGGACATAAATAAATAAATAATTCCATTCACCCGGTGGCAGCGAGGCAAATCGGCTACGGCTAGGAGGGAGCGGAGGGCTGCAGGGCCCACCCGGTGCCAGAGACCAGGTAATGGACTCGCCGGGAGGGTGGGAGGGGGAAGAGAAGGGGAGGTGCCCTCGGAGAGGGAGGCGAGTTTGCGTCTGCACCCTGCCGCCCCGGGAACCGCATGCACGCCTGTGTGAAAATTACTAGCACGCCTGTGACAAACAAGCCAAACGCAGTTTGCCAGTGAGCCCTTATATAGACAAAAAAAAAAAAAAAATCAGAGATGCCTCCAGAGGAAAGCTAGCGTCATCCTGCACGCTGGGGCGGTGCAGGAGCTGTGGGGGGCGCACCGGGCGCTGGCTCAGGACGCGCGCGTCCGGGAGGGGGCCCCTGCGGGCCCCGCCGGGTGGGGAGCGCAACGCGTGCCTGCGTGCTTTCGGTCAGGAGGTGCTCACGTTCTGAGCTGTTTGCACGGACACTTTTCTGTCGTGGTGTTTCTCACTGTCTTTGGCCAATGAGTCTCTTGGTGCTAGTTCCCCACCAGCGTGTCCCCAGGGCACTTCTCACTAGCATCCCGCCCTGGGCCCGGGAGCAGGTGGTGGCCTGGTTGCCGCACTAGGTGGGGGCGAGGGTGGGGCGGGTCGTCAGAGGGTGGTAGGGAGTGTCAGGTCTTTTAGCAGACTGGGGGCTGGGAGAGGTTGGGAGGGGATAAAGTACTCGGGAGGTCGTCTTCCTTCTTTTTTGGTCCTCAGGTAGCAGAGTGGATTAGGAGGCGGATGGAAAGGTGTGTGCTGGCTAGGTATGCGCCCTGGCAGAAGGACAGTGTGACTTTCAGAGGGCCTGCGTCCAGAGCTCACACTGGGTTTCCTAGTCTACTTCTCCGCGCTGGGGGCTCCAGGCCGGGCAGGTAGCATGGGAGGCAGCGGCGGTCCAGGTGCCAATTGCAGTCCCTCAACAGATGCTCGTCCGCAGCTGCTCTCTCCATCTGCTTTTCTCCGTTACTTCCATGAAAGCGCTCGCAGACTGGTTTGGGAAGAATGGCTGTGACCAGGGGACAATTTCCTGGTAGGACTAGCAAGGACATTTTGTGGTCTAGGCCAAGGATATCACACCCACGCACCACACGAGAAGAAATGAAGAGCGGCTTCTCTATAAATGTCAGCATCCATTTTTTCAGAAGTAGTACTGAGTGGGCTGAGTTGAGTGAGAGTGGGTTGGTCTAGTAGAAAAGCCAATAATATTTCGTCTCCTCCTCTCTTCCTGGATCTAATAAGAAATGAATCAGAGGCATAAAATCGCACACAATGATCAGAGGGATATGAAAAAAGACTGGTCAGAAGAAAGTAGTGGGCGCTGGATGTCCTTTTCTGGCACTCAGTGCTTTATAGCTCTACCCAAACTGAGAGCTCAAGAGGGCTGCCATGTGCCATGTCATTGGAACCACAAGTACTTAGATGTGCATTTGGGGGAATGTGGCGGAAAAATCTGAGCTGGGTGGTGGCTTGCAGGGAGTAGATGAGGCTTGAGCACCATGTCTCTCTTATTTACCATTGAAGCAGTTTTAGCTGCACTTGCTGCTTCTGACATCGCACTTCCATCAATCTAAGTGAGCAGGCAACTGAGTGATCTCAGTGAAGGGAAAACATTATTTAGGCAATTCAGTGTCTTATATGATAACTCATAAAGTAAACACTGATTTTTGCAAAATTCACACGAACAGTTTGGAATTTTAGGTATTGCTTTTTTCCTTCAGGAAGTGGTTTAATAGTGGTAAGTAACCTGGAATTTAAACACCTCATTTCCCAATGCCCAGTTAGCGCATCTTCCTGTAAATGCTAAGTTTATTTCTGGACATGTCTCTACTCTTTTATATTACCTGGCTTATATTTTTGGCCTTGAGCCCTCCTGAAAGAAAGGACAGCAAAGTGACCTAAAGAAATGTCCTTTATCCAGAGTCATATTTTTGGATCATAGATCTGAAATAAAAGGAAGTCTGTTTAAAAATTGTTATTGTGTCTTCTCCATTACCAATTAGCCCTCTAATACCTCCTCTCTGTACCATCACCACTCTGTTGTCCATGCCCATGAGTCCTTTTTCCTTTTTGCTCGATCTCTCCACACCCCCCCTCCCCAATAGCTGTCATCTTGCTACCTATGAATCTGTCTCTATTTTGCTTGTTAGTTCAGTTTGTTCATTAGATTCCACAATAAGATAAATCATATGATATTTCTTTTTGTCTGACTGGCTTATTTCACTAAGCATAATGTTCTCCAGGTCCATTCATGCTGTCGCAAAGGGTAAAATTGTCTTCTTTTTTTACAGCTAAGTGGTATTCCATTGTGCAAAATATCCCATAGTTGTTGTATCCACTCATCTACTGATGGACAGGGCTGCTTCCATGTCTTGGCAATTGTAAATAACGCTGCAATGAACATATGGGGTGCTTATGCTCTTTCAAATTAGTGTTTTGTGTTTCTTTGGATATATTCCCAGAAGTGGGATGGCTGGGTCAAAAGGCAGACCCATTTTTAATTTTTTGAGTTATCTTTTTACTGCTTTCCACAGTGACTGTACCGGTCTGCATTCCCATCAACAGTGCAAAAGCGTTCCTGTATTTGCTTTTAGTTCTATATTTGTTCACCGAATATTTTTTTGAGACATTCACATGGAAAAAGGTAACTGACTTTAGAGTTAGATCTAGGTTTCAGGCTCAGTTCTGCATTTCGTAAGGTTGTAATTACTTAACAATCTCATCCTCAGGTTTTCTTATCCATAAAATTGGGTTGGTGGTACCTACCGTGAAGTGCTATTGTGAGAAATAAAGTGTATGGAAAACACCTAAAATAGAGACTAGCTATTGTAAAACCCCTAAAACCATTTCACACACTAAACTGTGGTTACCAGTATGAATGAGGTTGCAATTCTGCTGTCAAAAATGTATATATAGTCAACCAATTTTTCTTACTCCCACCCTATTTGCCCTCAGCCAGTTTTCTTCTCAATGGAGCAGACATTTATTCTAAATAACTTGAAAGGGATTTAACAGTCTAAGAAAAGTTTGTAAGATCTGCTAATAGGCAAATTTGGGAAAGGTTTCTTGATTTAGAAACATGTATATTCAGCCTCATTCTTTTGCCCATTGAGAGTGACTCCTTCCCTGAAGATTATCTCAGCCAATAAATTGATTTCTTCTTTTTGAGAGAAGAGACTGAGCTGTAATATCTCCCAGACTTTGGACAGCCTAATCCACTTCCTCTAAAAAGCTGAAGAAGAGTAGAGTAATTATTACATCTCTGCAATGCTCGCCATGTTCCGGACATGGTGCTACTGCTTTCTGTATACTTTAATTCCTTTTATCTTCTTAATCACCCTTTGAGGTGGTCTGTCAAAGAGGAGGAATTTAGACACAGAGAGTTAAGTAACTTGCTCAAATGGCACCGATAGTTAGGTGGCCGAGCTGGGACAAGCATTTTGGCAGTGTTGCTTTAACCACTAAATAGCACAGTCTCTGCCTTGGGTGAAGCTGAAGGAGGACAAAGACTTTGTCAGGTTCTCTGGCCCAATGCAGTACCAGTCACATAATAGTCCTGAACTGATTATAGAAAAAGCAAAGGAAGGAGGAGGGAGGGAAACAGAGGTGGAGGGGTGGAGGGTGATGGAAAAATGAGATGAGTCTGCTTTCCTGTCTGCTTCTCTAAATCTGTCAGGAAGTCCCACAGGGGTCTTCCCTGGAGACAGAATAGTTGGGATTCCTTTGCCTTGTCCTGCATCTAGTCATCTAGTCACTTTGAATGAGTTTGAAAAGTATTCTTTCTTTGGGATGACAAATTAGCAAAAGTGGCATATATGCTGTAAATAGCAAAAAGAAATGTAGTCAATGTGGAACAAGCAAACCAACAAGGATGAGTTATACCTTCAGGAGTTCTGGGTTCGAACTTCAGTTGAGTGACTAGTTGACTTAGTTTTATATAACATGGGGTAATACGTGTATGGTTTTTCCCAGCAACAAAGAAGATAACAAATGTGAGGTGTTTTCTACTCTACCTGACAGATAAAGTGGCATGAAATAATATTGTTGCTGGTGGAAGTGGGGTCCTCGGGCTGCCACAAGGAAAAGCATTTTCAGGGACCCACAAGGGAAGATAAGGTCTGGTGGTAAGATTCATGTGGGTGCTCCATACAAAATCAATGGAGTGAACCTCCTGAGTTTCCAGTATCCCATCTATGCCCACCCACCATGGAAGATCAGGGCTAGAAATAGGGCTGATGCCCAGAGATCCTGTGCTGTATTAAAGCTTAGCACAGCGCTGCAATATCTGGGACAACATGGTTATGGACAGAAAACACGTGAGAACACAGGATGAATGTGGGGGAGGAAGGTCTCTGGGGCAGAACAGGGCAGAGGACTCTGAAACCTGGTCTGTCTGGGTTTTGCTCACGGCTCTGCCAGCTTCTAGCTAGAGCAAGTTGCACAACTTCTAGAAATTTTGGTTTCTTCATCTGCAAAAACATGTCTAAATCTGAGTTTGAGTTTCTTCAAGTGTGAAAATAGGGTCACAATCAGTTTCATGTGTTGGTTTATGGGTCAAACAAGACAATGCCTGGGATGTATAACTCAATACATGATGGCTAGTGTTAGGTATTAAATATTAGAACTTATGTCTGTTAGATTGTCACAAGGATCGCTGGCTTATTCTTGTTAACAGATTTTTGGGAACCTTTTGAAATGCAAGTTTTTCATCAGATAGTATAACTGTGTTCGATTGCATAAAAAGCCTTTAAATAGATTCCCCTTGTCTGAGAGGTCATCCTGGTTTGTCACAGGCTTTCTCAACACTGGTTGGATCAAAGCTGTTAAGAAACATGTTAAGAAACAACTACACTGAGTCTCAGTAAATAATAGAACTTTTTTTTTTAACTTCTAGAGAAACTTTTAGAGAGAACTTCATTCTCTCCAATAGGTCCCGTGAGTGGTGAATCCTGGCACCTAGTCCACCTCCCACTTACAATCACAGCACGAGGGTAGCTGACTGTGGATCATCGTCTAGGGGCAGAAGCAACCTTTCCACACATTGTAGGCTGTTAGCAAATGGGAGGTTATTTTACCAAGTATAATTTGGTAGAATATCACCAAAAAATGTCCGTATGTTTCATTCATCTAAACTATTGATGCATTTTTTGTAATATTAGGCATTAGGACAGCAGTTTTCTATTGAAAATGTTTAGTATGAGTGGTAAATGCAAGAGAATGTGATTGTTTAGATAAATAAAGACCTGTATAAAATATTAGCATTTTTTAAGAAAGCATTTTATTTCAAACATTGGCTGTTTCCTCACCTAATAATGCAATGAGATGTATTCTTAATTATCTATACCCCTACTCAGATTCTGATTAGAGCTAATACGTGGAATAACTATAATTTATTTTTTTTAAAGCTGCCTTACTAAGTAATTTTCTTGAAGACTTATTTCATTTGAAACTAGATTAGGTAGGAATAAAGAGTAAGGTAAAGATATGCATTTACTTTAAAAGCTTCTAAGGGATGAACTATATTGATGATATTTACCTCATTTTAATACCAGTTTTTCAAAATTTCAAAATCTGAAGTTCTGTCAATTTTTCTCAAATAAACCAAAGTCCACTTAGTGATAAAAAGCATTGTGTGACAATGTTTCTGAACAGGTGACACCGTTGGTATTTTTGGCAGACATCATTTCACTGTGGGGGAACGCGTGGCTCTTTCGTTACAAGACCTGAGGTATCTATGGCCCCCTGAACCCTTACGCTGGTAGCTTCTCCTCAGTGACTATAATTACCTGAAGTGCCCCTACATTTACATTCAACCCTTGGAAGAATAGTACCAGCTTTGGTTGAAAACTCTTGTCCAGTAAAACCAAATGGAGAATGTTTAAGGAAATTATCCTTGAGATCAGAGTATCTTCAAATAATAAATTGTTTTATTTTTTCTTCAAAAGATATTAAAAATAACCTCATGTGAAAATACTTTGATTTGAAGCAGTGGGCTCTTTTTTTGTAAGGTGTATGTAAGTATTAACATTTAATAATCAGGTTATCATGGATTTCCTAGGCACTAAATCTTTATTTGCTTTCAGCCGTCAACAGCCTGTGGCAATGTCAGCACCTGCTGCTCCTCAGACTCCTGCTTTGGCCTCCACGCCCTCTGTGTTCTCCTCTTACTTTTCTGACTGCTCATTTGCAGCTCGTTTGGCTCTCCTTTCACTTCGTTCTCCCTAAAGTACGTGTTCCTCAATTTCTGTTTTGAATTTTGCTTTTGTGTATATTCGATTGATTGGCAAAACTCATCCTTTCTTGGCCTCAGCTTTCACATCAATAGGAATAACTCCCAAGTCATTATCTTCAGCCCTGACCTTCACATAATCTCTGGGCTGACCCTTCCAGATGCCTTGCTGGACAGCTCCCCTTTACTGTGGTGAACACCACCAACACCCTGTGGTCTCCTGAACTTTCTGTGTCTTCCTTCGCTCTGCTGCCCTCTTTACTGTGATGGGTCTTCCCTTTATAGCATTCTAGCCTAGATGATTTTGAGACTCCCCTCACAGTCAGTTGCTAAGACTTGACATATCCCAAGTTTCCTCTTTTCTGATGCTGCCACAGAGTGAGGCACTTTTGACATATTTTCTGAAGTCATGCTGTCGTCTCTTGGGGGGTCTTCTCACTTCTAATCTCTTACTTACACGTTAATTCCGTATGTGCCACCAGATACTCTAACTGAAGTACTTCTCCTTTACCTACATGTAAATAACACTGGTGACTCCTGTTACCTAGGTCTAAGGACCAACGTTTCAGTCCCTGTCAACCCAAAAAAGCTTTTTCAGGCTCATCTCCCACTGCCATTGTATTCAAGTCAAAATGAACTCTCCCTTTGGCCTCATCCACATTCATACCAGTATAGCTTTGGTTATACTGTACTTTCATCTTAAAATGGTCTAACTTCTTGCTGTTTCCATATCTAACTTTAATCTCATCTTCAAGCTGAGCTTAAACACCACCTTCAAATTTCCTCCGAAGCTCCTGGATAGGAAGAAGAAGGTTTTCTAAAATTTCAGTAACATTGCAGTTGTCATCAGTCTTATTTGTTTTAAATATTGTAGTTGCATTTGTATAAGTCTTCAGTTTCTTCACATACTACACCTTTCTGGTTGTCAGCAATGTTAATGTATTCATATTTGTGAATTATGGAGTTTTGAGGAACCCAGAGGACATCCGTTTCCACTTTTATGTGTTGTTTCTTCAGCATCTTCAATAAACAGTCATCAATTGTTTACTGTAAGTGTGAACATGGAGGCAGCCTGTTCTTTTTAAGCCAGTTACAGTGGTGACTCAACTCTTATTCCTTCTACCTAGGATCCTTATTTAGCTTTCTGGGACCATGCAAAATCCCCCTTTGGGTTCATGGACAGCCTGTACAAATATGGTGACCGCTCACATGTCTATGTTTCCTCTATTAATCTAACATGTTCTATTTTCCTACCTGTTCTTTACATGACCTGGGTAAGCTTTTTTTTTAAATGTGGCTATGATTTTAGAGGCATTCAAGTTTAGGAAAGTTGAGAAACGCACAGATAGTTCAGGATGAAGATGATTATTTATGAGTAAAAATGCTAGAACTCTTGTTCATCACTCAGCTATCCATCAAGGTGTGTAGGGGAATCCGCCTGTGGAAGAACCCACTGTTATCTCATGGTTGAACATTTGTCTCTGTGGCCCTCAGTGTAATGAGTAAATAAACGAATAAACTACTAAGGAAGGAAGGAAGGAAGGAAGGAAGGAAGGAAGGAAGGAAGGAAGGAAGGAAGGAAGGAGGGAAGGAAAAAAGGAAGGAAGGAAAGAAAACTCTAAATTTTGGTAACAATTAGAAATCAGCCACTCAGTAAAATTATCCAACTTTGTAGATGAATGCCATAACCACTAAAATGGCAAACATGCTGTGTGTACACATATATATAAAATAAATGAATTTAGAAATAGTGGACCAAAGAAGAAGCTATTAGGTTAAGCTATAGAGATAACCTTTGAGTAAAAGTAGTTTGCCTTTATTGAACACTTTAATATGCAAAGATTCTTTTATGTGTTTATTTTACATGTTTTAATTAATTTAATCTTTAAACCTTATGACCCTCATTTTACAGATGAGGAGATCAGGGCACAGAGGTTTAAGTCTCTTGCCCAAGGTTATGCATCAGTGGAGGGATCTGGATTTGAACCTATTAACCACAGTACACATTTTCAATGTTAGTATTTTAAAATATTCAATGATGCAGTGGATTTTAAGGGTTTCTCCAGAGGATTGAAGTTCGAGAAATGTTTAAAAAAAATACTAATCAGCTATAATGAGTTACTGTCTGTTAAAGCATAGAGTCAGCAGAATGATAAGACTTCCTTATTATTTAGAAGATGCATCTGGAACCAAACTAGGAAGCTTAGAGAAAATAATGACCTCTTGTGACTGCTTATTAACTTAGAGAGGCTGAAGACCCAGTGGGGACTGAATGATAAGTCCAGAATATGATCCCTCCAGTGTTGGTTGCAAGGTGCTAGGGGTAGAGTGTGCATGGTGCACTGGGACTCCTGTGGCAGCTCCAGACTTGGGGGTGGGTGCATGAACAGAGCAGGGTCTGGTTGAATTCTCACGGATCTATATTATGTCCTATCTGTAGTGAAGTGGGATTTTAAATAAAGTTTTTGATATATTTCAAGCCAGAGAATAGTTATTCTTTAACAAGTATTTATTCACCTGCTGTGCTCCAGACACCATTTTATTTTATTTTAATTTATTTTTCAATTACAGTTTACATTCTATGTTATTTTATGTTTTATGTTTATAGCATAGTAGTTAGACAGTCATATACTTTACAAAGTGCTGCCCCCAATATTTCTAGTACCCACCCAGCACCATACCTAGTTATTACAATATTACTGGTTGTAGCTCCTATGCTGTACTTCACATCCCTGTAACTATTCTGTAACTATAAGTTTGTACTTATTCATTTTACTTTTTTCACCCAGCCCCATAATTCTCCTCACCTCTGGCAACCATCAGGCTGTTTTCTGTATCTATGAGTCTATTTCAATTTTATTTGTTCATTTATTTTGCTGTTTAGATTCCACATATTAGTCAAATCCTGCGGTATTTGCCTTCTTTGCCTGACTTATTTCACTTAGCATAATACCATTTAGGTTCATCCATGCTGTCACCAATGGTAAGATTTCATTCCTTTTTATGGCTGAGTAATGTTCCATTGTATATATGTACCACAACTTTTTATCATTTATTGATGGACACTTGGGTCTCCTCCACATCTTGGCTATTGTAAATAATGCTGTGGTGAACATAGGGGTGCGTGTATTCTTTCAAATTAGTGTCCAGGCCCCGTTTTAGATGTTAGAGAGATGGCTAGGAATAACATGAGCAAGTTCCTCTTATCTTCAGTCACACAAATAATTGAACATATTCTCCAAACAAGGTTAAGCAATCCTTGTTCTTGAGTCAACTTTCTGTAGATGTCCATTGCCATCTTCTCTCTGTACTTTGTCCTATTTGTTCCCTCTTTTCCTTTTTTCTCCATCTCAGTGTCACATGTTGGATTGGAGACGTCATAGATAGATAGAACGCATGGGAATTCTGACTTATTATGTATTAGTTGTTTAACCAAAATCAAAATATGTAAACTATGCAGGTCCCAATGTCTTCATTGTTAAAAGTGTAAACAATAAAACCTATATCATGGGGCTGTTGTTGGAGAGCAAATGAATAATGTCAGTACCGATAAATGATAATCATCATTATTTTGCTGATTTTCACTACCTGTGTTTTTGACAGAGCCTTTTTATTCTTGAGGAATTCCCTTCTGTGCAGAAGTGTTTGTTGTAATATTGCTGTCCACAGCCTGAACCAATCAGGAGATTTATAAAGCAACAACAGCGGGAACTCATTGACTTTAGGTACTGTGTCTCTTCTCAGCATGGGCAAAACTCTAGTTTGGGGCACATTCAAGCACTGAAATTAATGCTGCAAAAACATTCAAGTACTGAACTTTCAAAAAAGATTTTATTGTTTATTTTTAGAGGGCAGGTGGAGTAGAAAGAGAGGTAGAGAAACATCAATGTGTGAGAGAAACATTGACTGGTTGCCTCTTGCACACGCCCAACTGGGGACCTGGCTCCCAACCCAGGCATGTGCTTTGACTAAGAATCAAACCAGGGACCTTTTGGTTTGTGGGCCAATGCTCAATCCACTGAGCCACACCAGCCAGGGCTGTGCTGAATTTTTTATTTAGCCACAAAGTTAGTAATGTTAATTGGGACTACAGCCCAAGGGAATTTTAAGATGAACATTCCTTACTTTCCACTTATAGTAGTGCACAGAAGCACATTTAAAAGCTACCACAAAGAAAAAGACAACAATCATTCTATTATTATGACAGAGATATTTGCTCATATTAAGACCAAAATATACACCAACATAATTATTGGTGCCATTTACATGCTTCTTATGTGCTTAATCTTTTATATATAGTATTTCTAATCCTTGTTATTGCCATGCAAGATGTATTATATGCATTACAGAGAGAATAAGGACTCAGGAAGATGAGGCTGTCTACTAGAGAACCCTGAGGCACTGTTTCCATAGGTGTTTTGATGTAAGTGAGATGCTAAAGGTAACTAGATCTTACTCTCATATCTTAAATCAATTTAAATCAGTAAATAGTTAAATATTTTACATAAATACTCTGCACAGAGACCTGAAAAAATATGTATAAGTCATCTTTCCTGACCTCCTGAAGAGACTGGAACTTCAGAGATACATTCTTTGCATGTACTATTTAAAGGTCAATCTAGAATAGGATTTTGTCAAAATAAATAGTAGAGACCAACGATCTTCTACAATAGAGGTTGACAAAATATAGCCTCTGGGCCATATTCAGCCAGCAGTCTGTTTTTTACAAATAAAGTTTTCCTGGAATACAGTTACCAATATATTCTGTGGCTGCTTTCCAGCTGCTGGGCAGAGTTGAGTAGCTGTGACTAAGCCTGCAAAGCCTAAAATATTTACTCTCTGGCATTTTGGAGAATGATATTTGTTGATTTCTGCTCTAAGACTTTAGAAGAGGGAGGTTTTACTATATGATAGAGGAATCAAAGAAGATTTTAATGAAAGAAGTGGAAATATTTTGGAGCCGAGGGGTGGGTAATATTTAAAGTGAAATGAAGAGATGGCCATTGTAAGTTCCACAAAACTCAGAAGCGAGAGCAAACACAGGGACAGACATGAAAGTCTGCTGAAGTATCAGAATCACATCACCATGCATGATTCATATACTATTATAACCATTTGCCTATGAGTGTATTTTTGTAAGTGTTTGTCTAGGACAGTGATTCCTCACCTCGAGGCATTTGAATCCATTGGTGGACCGCATAAAAATAAGATTGTATTTTACTCTATAATCTGTGACACTAAAGTATAGTCCATGTAGGAAATAACTGATCTAAAATATTTGCTAATTTGATAAAAGTGACTAGGTGTTTTCTGTGGAGGACAGAGAATATATATTTTGGTCTCCCATGTTGTTACCGCCTTCATAAAATGCATTCATGCTGGACATGCACTAATAATTTCTGCTAATAACTATTTACAATAAAACAAATACTAGATGCTGAGCACACAGCTAAGTGGGGGCACTGTGCCAAGAGCTTTTATGCTTTGTCTCATTGAAAACTTAAAATAGTCCAATGGGATAGATGCTATTATTTATAGAAGAGAATACCAAGATCAGATGGAAAAGTAACGGGCTCCAGACTGCAATACTAGTCCATAGATTCTTTTTATTCAATATGACCAAGACATTGACTCTTTTAAGAAGAGAAACTTTTGAAGCTAAGATATAGATAGGAATGGACTTCCAGAAACTTAATAAAAAAATGAATTTGCACTCTCCCTTCTGGGAGCACGGCCCCGGCCTTTCTTCCCTCACAGGTGGGCATCTCCTAAACTCTAAAGGACCCCATGAGAATTGCAATCAGGGAGCAATGGGCAGCAGTAGCTTATCTTGTGCTAACGCCCTGAACCTGCCTCCAAGTCCTCTTTTCTCTGACTCTCCAGAGAGCTGACAGCAGCCCTGCCTTGGCTGCTTCTTTCCTGTACCATTTCTAGAGAGCCAAAGCAGCCGCACCCAGGCTTTCTCCTGGTGCTTCTTCTATCTTAAAGCCTTTCCTTGTTTCACTGTCCCCAGCTTTAATAAGCGTACTCTCAAAATCAAAAAAGAAAATAAATTCCAGTTTATTCTAATGTAACTCATTTCTTTTCTATTAGAAATATTGTGCCATATTTTTATGAAAGTTGAGCCTGCTTTTCACTACAAATGCTTCTGCAAATTATTACAAATACTGACATTTTATTTGACCAGCAGTGTATCTTTCCTCTCTGCCTCCTTTCTGTTTGTCACATTCTATCCACAATTCTCCCTTCTTTCTTTTTGAAGATTTGATTTATTTACTCTTAGAGGGGAAGGGAGGGAGAAAAAAAGGGAGAAAGACATTGATATGTGGTTGCCTCTCGAGCACCCCCTTACCGGGGACCTGGCCCACAACCCAGGCATGTGCCCTAGACTGGGAATCAAATGAGCATCCCTTTGATTCGCAAGTGGATATTCAATCCACTGAGCCATACAACTCTTCTTTGTTTTCCTTGCTTGTAAACATCCCATTGTTTATATTGCCCACTTTCTCCTTTGTTTTTTTAAGAGAGGGAAAGAAACATCATTCTGTAGTTGCCTCTCATGTGCCCCCCACTGGGGCCCTGGCCCACAACCCAGGCATGTGCCCTAGACTGAGAATCGAACTGGTGACCCTTTGATTTGCAGGCCAGCACTCAACCACTGAGCCACACCAGCCAGGGGTTCCTCTCCTTTATCTAATATTTATCTAGGTCCTAGTTTCTTACTGCAAAATTTCTGCAGTAAAGTGCTTGAATGCTTTTTCCTAGAAGGACAGCCTTTTTCAGAAGAAAAACAAAAAATCAATGCAAGTTAATACCATTTTTTTTTCTGAACTTAAAAAGCAGCAGGTACTGCATAAATATTTGCATATCACTAATTGATATGACAGAATAATAAGTAGATAGGAAAAGGTGGATGATTGAGAAGAAGCCTCAGGGAGTGTGAGAAAATGTAAGTCCTTCCCCCATGGGCCACATTGGCATTTCTGTGGAGAGGAATCTGGCCACTGTGCCACAGGGAGGATGTTAATTACACACGGCAATGGTCAGGGTGACTACGGAGGATTTACAGGTCTAAAGCTCATCTAAATATTATTTTCTTCTTTATCATTAATTTCTAAGCAACATATGCATTAATTTAAGAAAAAAGTACTGTAGTGTGGAGACATGCAGATTTTTATTTTTTTAAGTTTATTTTTATCAATAACAGATTTGTTACTCTACCTCAATAAGATACTTGGGTGGGATTGGCTGGGGTAGGGGGAAAATGCAAACTGTAATTGAACAACAATAAAGTGATTAAAAATAAATAAATAAGATACCTGGGCACATTATCTACATTTTCTTTCAAATGTTTCCAAAAATGGAAAAAGACACTTCTATAGACCTAGCATCAATGTAAAAAATAACTTTATATGCTTAGAAACCTATTAGTACTGTTCATTTGGATATTCTAGTATTTATGGTCAAAATTATTATGCATATTTGGTCTTTAAGTTTCATTTAAGAGTGAATATACCACCCAACTCTTTTAGTCTATGAGCCATTTTAAATTATTTCACATTTTATTGGGACTCTTATTTTACTAGCTTTTGTCTTGAAGCAGTAATGCTTAATATCTTCTCAGCTATAAATTCAGATATTGAGTGGAGGTCTATAACATCTAAACTTGACAATGTAATTTTTTGGTATTATCTTGGTGTCCTAAAGATTTTCAAAAGGATTTACATGCTCAGGTTTCCGGAGCTGGAAAAGGGGACTGAGAAAACAAATGACATTGTCAGTGGTAGCTGTGTGCCAGAGATATGGCTGTGGAGACTTTGCATGGGTCACCTCCTGAAAGTCATTATCTGATAGCCCCAGCAGCTCTGTGACTAATTTAGGATGGAAATGAAGCACCTGATGTCTCAGATGGGTTAAATAATAAAGCTCTATTTCCCAAATCTACATTTTTTCCCTCCACTTCATGTAGTCATTCCAGATAGAGTTGAATTCTCCCTCTTTGCACATACATTTTATAGAAACAGAAAATTATGGGAAAGATAAAAGAGAAATTCTTAAAATTCTATTATTTTTTAATGTGTTAATGAAACAAATCATGTTCGTAAATATCAAAATCACTCTTGGAAAGTTTTCTTTAAAAAATGAGACAAAATTAAAACAATTTTTTAAAATGTTGGCAAAATTTTATTTTGCTCCTTTATCACATTGTTTTAGTCTGTTCATGCTGCTATAACAAACTATCACAGACTGGGTAGCTATAGCAACAGAAGTTTGTTTCACATCCTCCTGGAGTCTGGAAATTTGAGACAAGGTGCCAGCCTGGCTGGATGAAGGCTTTCTTCTGGGTTGCAGACTTCTCATTGTATTTCTGCTTGGCAGGAGGGATTAGGGAGCTCTGCAGGGTCTTATTTTATAAGGCACTAATCTCTTTCATGAGGACTTCACCCTCATGACCTAAGCACCTCCCAAAAACCCCACTTCCTAATACCATCACTTTGGGCATTAGGATTTTAACATATGATTTTGGGGGCCACAAACATTCTGACCTTAGTACACATACATAATCCCTTTATCAAAAATGTTAACTTTATGAACGGTATATGTTGGGACTAATGTAAGGCCAAGAAATCAAATCGACGTAGTTAACACTAGTGAATTAGGGCTATATCTAAATATTTGGGATTTAAACATTGTTTTATTCTATTTTTGAATTCTTGGTAATACTATATTAAGCAAGTACATTCAGCTCCATTTATACCTTAATAAGAAAGGTATCTACAAAATAAAATCTTATTAATAATTGCCTAATTAAAAGAATAGAACTTCATTATGATTTGAAATTCAATGTAAAAGTCCATCTTAAATTCCATTCCAAAGGGACTTGGGAAGGCCCTTATTATAAGCAATTTAGCTCTTAGCCATCACCTAATGATAGGCACTTTGAAGTTAGTGCTCTAATGAAATTCCAGCATATATGTTTAAAAATTTGTTTTTTTTCATAGTAACACATAACTTCAAAATATGTGATTTAGATACTACATGTTTCAAAATGTGAGGCAGTTGAGTTGAATATTATATTTTATTTATCGAAGCTTTATAATATCTAATACTCTTAAAATACAGTGGAACTTTTGTTTACAGTTGACAATAAAATATAATTTGTGCACTGCATTTGAAATATTGTCATACTTGACGGCAATAAGATATCCAACCTTTGAGGTGTGGGAATATAATCAGTTATTATTACTACCTACTGACTTGTACTTCACAGGAAAGTTGATGGGGAAAACAAGAAATGC
>VMDR010014430.1:0-23549 GCA_007922815.1 Macrotus californicus | reverse complement strand
TTAAAATGAGGTTTAATTCTCATATACATATGTTCATTCTTGTAAATTAGACTCAAGCTCAAGTCTTTGCTTTTAGCTATATATATCTACATAAAATAGTGCATTTAAAATAGTTTATTTTAAAATGAGACAAAATTTGACTCAGAGCAAAATTGAACAATGGGGAGAATGAACTTTTGACCTGGGATAAATAAAAAAGTGATTTCAACCAAAAATAACTTCTCTCCCTGCAGAGAGGAAGGTAATAATATATGGAGATACCTTTGCAGCATGCAGACATGTGCTTTCAGGATGCTGCCAGATGTTACATGTGCTCCAGGATACCTCACAAAATTGGGTAAGGAGTGTGGCATTTGCTGCCTGAGCCTCACACAGGGAGGACCACAGGCCCATAAGGGAAGAGTGCCACATAAATCAAGCATGCCAGTCGCATGGGTAAGAGGAGGCTGAGGAGCACACAGATGCTTTCCTTAGTTTGTCCCCATCAAACAGGAGGCAGTGCCAGTTGGGTGGGGAAAACCACATTCAAAACTTGCTTCTAATTCCTTTCCTCAAACTCTTCCCCTAGGGCATGGGAGGAAAGGGCATGTCAGGAAACAGTTCAAATAAAGCAGAGTTCATTTCAATTTAAATTTCAGGCCATTATGATATGACTGCAATGATTAAACCTACCGATTACATACGCTCTCCTTTTTACCATTTACTACAAATGGGCTGGTTTGTTCATCTATTTCCTCATTTCCACCTCCCTTTCTTCATTTAGCTATCAAGCATTCATTACATTGTAGTTTTGCTAGGAGCTTCTGGTGACCTAAGGCAGGGGTGCAGGCCACAGGGAACCTGTGAACGGGCGTTAACGTGCACTGCTCATGGAGTTCAGTCTAGCTGGGGATACAGTCAGTAAATTAGTAAACTGCATAAATAATTTGATTTGAAAGAAATGAGCAAGACAGTTGTAGCGAAAGAAATGAAGAGGACACAACGGGAGAGACCAATGCTGAGGGTGGCCAGGCACAGTGTCTTTGAGCAGACGACAGGGGGGCTCAAACTGGAGATGAAGAGGGGTCCGCCATGCAAAGAAGGGGTGAGCCTTCCAAGCAGGAGGAATAGCATATATAGGAAAGACATTGAGGTTTGCATTCCCTGAGAAGCTTGCAAGAAGCTTGGTCTTTCCAAGAAAGAAACACAGAAAGGAAACTGTTTCCTTATCCAGCTGGGGCTTTGTGAGTAAGGCAGAGAATGGCACACACTGGGAGGAAGAGCAGATGTACGCCAGGTTATGCAGAATCTTTTAACATGAGGCAAGGAGCTTGGATTTTCTTTGAAATGAAATGCAAAGCCATATAATAAAGGGCTTAGACAGAGGAGAAATATAGACTAGTCTGTGTTTTAAGAAGGGTACCGGGCCTGCTACATGAAGAGCATTTGGAGGCGGGCAGGAGAAGGAGCAGGGACAGCTGTAAAGAGGCTCCTGCACTGGGCTGGGTGACAGGACATGAGCTGGTACCCAGCGGTGACAGAGCTGAGTAACGGGGCTGGGGCCGACCGTGCAGGCAGAAGCAGCAGGGCTGAGTGTGGGACCTGTTCTCAGCTCGCCCTTGTGGCTCTGGGAATACCGCCTGAAAACCACTAATCCACACAGTGTGAAAAATGAGTTTGACTGACATTCTCAGACATGTAGCAATTATTTGACTTGACCGACCAGATTACCTAGTGGCTGGATCTATAGTTCTAAAGCTAAGATTCTAGTTTGTTGTGGTCAAAAGTTACAAGGCAGTTTTTTTAAATCCTCACCCAAAGATATGTTTATTGATTTTCTTAAGGAGAGAAGAAGGTGGTGGGGAGAGGGAGAGAGAGAGAGAGAAACATGGATGTGAGAGAGAAACATCGATCAGTTGCCTCCCGTACGTGCGCGGACTGAGAATTGAGCCCACCACCTTTTGGTGTATGGGACCCCACTTCAACCAGCTGAGCCACTGACCAGGGCAAGACAGTTTCTGATGATGTGAGTGTATTTATTGAGGTCTATAAAACTGTTTACCACACATGTTTTATTTAAAGTGTTCTTTGGAGGAAATAATTTCTACATTCTTGACTTTCAATCTTATGATTGAAAAGTCATGATTGAAAGTCAAGAGCGAGGGAACGACATAATCAAGGAAAAAGGCCATCAGGAGAAAGAAAGCAAAGATGAATTGAGCCCATGATTTAAGGGTGTGCACAAAAAATCAAACCAAGACACTTGGCTGTGCTCAGCCTCAGCTTTTACAAACTACACCCACTCTCCCATTGAACAGTGTTGGGAAGATTAAGACAATGGTGGCGTGCTTTTTAGGCCTTAGGCGGGTTGAGCTTCTGTATTTAATTTTGCAGCAGTCACACATGCCCTGATGGAGCACAGACTTGATTATTGTAATTCTCTTTCAGTAGGACTTCCAGCAGGGCTTCTCTGTCACTTGCTGCTCGTGCAGAATATAGCGGCACATCTGCTGGCTGATTTGAGAATGGGCAATCATATTACCCCATCCTGTATAATTTGATATGTGTGGGTCACTGAGGACTCCGGCAATGTTTCTTTGTTTCTCTCTCTCTCTGTTCTTAAAGGATGAAAATTACATTTTCTCTGCATCCACACCTATCTATTTCCACAGTCATTTATCTTAGGGAGAATTGTGTAGCTTTTTGCCTACTCATAAGTCACATGTCATTTTAAGCTAAAGGTATCTATGGTGAGTGACAAGAAAAAAAAATGAGACTATGTGGTAGGATTATGAGGCACTGTTTTAATAGATTTTACTTCTACTTAATCAAAGAGGTTTATATCCCATGGAAGGAGGAAGAGTTTATCCTCTCCTTTCCTCTCCCCTCCCTTCCTCTCCCCTCCCTTCCTCTCCCCTCCCCTCCTCTCCCCTCCCCTCCTCTCCCCTCCCCTCCTCTCCCCTCCCATGCCATGCCATGCCATGCCATGCCATGCCATGTCATCCTGTCCTGGTCCGTTCTGTTTCATTCCCTTCTATCCCATCCTTCTACTCACTAATTCCTAACCCTGGCGGCAGCCTGGAACAGAGAGACAGCTACTGCTGCTCTTCCAGCTTTGCCCACGTGGTTAGTGAATGCTGGAAAAGCTGAGGATGCAAGGTGAAGTGAGGAATCATGACCCCGTGGACTTCTCTAGACCACCAGATACCTCTGTTTATTGTCCCATGAGCATCCTAGTTTCAAGTTGTTCAGAATGATGGGAGGTTGGATTGGAACAAAGATCAATAGTTTGTGTACACAACTCAGGGCTTCTGCAAGAGGGAAATGTAAGACAAGGTACACAGGTAGGGGACACACATCCTGCCTTTAACACCAGATGGGCATTGGACATTTGGTTTCCTTCACTGGCAAGTTTATGGATACTAAATTGGGTGTGGGGAAAGATGAAAGGATTGGAAAGGGTGGTGGGCATCTCAAATGGAAGTATTTCACCCACTCCAGGAACCCCTTGGGGGAAGGAGGCTGGTCCTAGGGAGAATATGTAAAGAGGCATCAATTTTATCAATTAAACACCACTTTCCAAGGAAATCAATATTTCTTTATGGTCTCTTATAACACTTACTTCATTTGTTCTTTCAGTACTTGTAGTCACTATGGTCAATGTTTCCTGACTTTTCAAAAGACAAGAGCAAATTTCAGGAAAAAAAATAGAGCCAGTGTGGACAATTAGACATTGGTGTAATTCAACTGAGGTGTCGACTACCTAGTTGTAGGCTGGGGTAAGAACCCTAGCTTGGAATCAACTCCAGTTCTCGTTAGTGTCTCTGTAGACAGGTGACTCTGTGTTCCTGCTCCTCAGTTTCTTCATGTGTGCAACGTGGATAGTCATGTCATCTCAGTGTTGCTGTGAGGACTAAATAAGATAATGATTGTGAAGTGAAGCTCTTGCCAACATCCTTTCCTGCCTCCTTCAAAGTTAATCTTGAGTTCCATCTGCTTTGGAAAACCCTCCCTGACTACTCAAGCCCACGATGTGTACATATTTATTATATGTGCTATATACACTAGTTAACTATATATCACATATTCTTAGCTAGTCCAAGTAGTTTCTAAGTCTTCGAGAACGTAGCACATAACTTGTACTTTTTGGTGTAGGCTATTAAATCGAGTGCGGTCAGTTGCCCATAAGCCACACTTAACACGACTTGTTTATTGATAACTGGATTGGTTTGTTGACTTTTTAAATTCAGTAGCTTTCCTAGTGATATTCTTAGAAAACCCTATATAAACCACGGTGTAATGTCTACAGACATTCTCTAAAGGATTTAGGACTTCTCTTGAAACTGGAACCAAACCATATACTCGGGTAATTTACCTATCTCAAGACAAGGGAGCAGAGAGCAGGAAGTCATGGAGAACTTCTATGGAAGATCTTCCTTAAACATACCACTCCTTTCAGCGTTCCATGTTCCAACCGTGCTGTGTTGAGATGACAATGACAACGATAATAGTAATGGAAAGGATGGTAGCTAGCACTTACAGTCCTTACTATGTGTCAGCATTGGGTCAAATGATCACGAGCCTTTTCCCCTATGATCCTGACAACCGTCTGAGCTGAGAATAATCATAATCCCTCTTTAATAATTGAGGAAACTGAGGCTCAGAGACATTAAGCCATTATTAAGGTCACGAGCAACTTAATCAAGGTCACAGAGCTAGTACATCTCAGCATGTATAAAAACAGTGAAGGAGGACTCCAGGCCTTGTTTTGCATTGTGTCTCTACTACAGCCAGTGTGCTGGGAGGTGTGTGCATGCACACATACACACACATTTATTTTGTGTACAGCTATTATGGGATAAACTAGAAGGAAAGAAACTGGTAATTAATTTTGATGAACGTATTTAATTCTATCAAAGAATACATAATTTTTAACTCAAGAGAGTTATTTTCATATTATTTGGGTTGATGTTTCTCTTTCGTGATGCATTTTTTTTTCCCTGAGAAATGACTTTATTCAAGCAAGTTTCTCCACACTCATTCCCTAGATCTCTCCCTCCCTCCCACCCTTCCTATAAATAGCCTAGTCAGGCAGACACAGAGACAGTCTTTTCTGACTGGTAAATAGAGCAGGTTAGTGTCTATGTGGTTGTAGTAAACTAATCAAATTCTGTGAGAAAGCGAAGAATGTTCACTTGAACATTGTTCTGTGTTTTAAAACCTAGGGTACTATATTAAAGAAATTATCTTTTACAAATACAATGGAAGCAATGTGTCAGAGACTAAAGCACACTTCATTAGAGTGAGGTCTAAGGAAAGCTGAAGAAGAAAGGATGTAACCAGCGAGCATTTGAATAGATGGATAGTCCCACTGAGACCAGAGGATGGTTCCTAGAAAGGAGTAGGGTGGCTATAATTAGTGCTGGATGCAAATGGTTAAAGCAGGGAGGTCGTATTTCATACAGCAGTGAAGGCCAGTCTTCCTGTGTAAATAGCATCCCTTCTGCTGAAATAAACCGTACAGTGCCAGGCTCAGGTTGGTGATCGGAGAACCGAATTCTTGGGCCATCTCTCAACCAAGGAATACTGAAGCTTTTGAGATCGTGTGAATATTCAAGGTTTCCCTTGAGTTTATGACTTATAGTGATGTATTGCTGGGCGCTGTTACTTAATAGGCTTTTGGAGAGATTTCAGTTTAAATTTGGAATCTCCAAACCAGGAGTGGAAGTCTGTTTCTGCTGTTTGTTAACAAATCGATAAACGAATCTTCAATGAAGCTGTCTCTTTGGTCAGAACCTGTGGGGCAGGAGGCCAGCCCCTAAAGGCATTGTTTCTTGTGGATAAGGGGTGTGTGACAATAAGATGTAACTGTACAGTATTTTCTAAACAGACTGATACAGCTATGCTATGATTTATACTTGGAAGTAGCAAATTAGATAGTTTGGAGGCATATACTACAATCAATCACGTTTTGAATTGCGGGAAAAGTGTGAAAACAAAATTTGTGCAAAGCCCCAGCCTGTGGCTTCCACAGGACAGGTCCATGAGGGAGAGCAGGGTCTGACAGACGCTGATATATCAGAAGGAGACATTTTTAATGCCACCTGTGAAGGCCAAAAGAGGCTGCAAGTGGTGTTGCGACTGGAGATTATTGCTTTCTCTTGGGGATCTGGAACGGAGGTGGCAGGGGAGATAGAAACTGAGGCTTGGATGGGGTGGGCTTGGAGGTGTCCTAGGCATGAATCTGGATTGCTGTGATTACCACGTTCCCCATTCCTTTACAGAGGCACTTTGGAGGACCCTAAGGGCATTTACGTACATTACATTTTAAGAAAATGTGTAATGTACAGCATGGTAACTATAGTTCAATACTGTGCTATGTATTTGGATATTGTCGAGAGTAGATCTTAAAGGTTCTTATCACAAGAAATGTGTTGGGATAAATATGAACTAAATTTACTGTGGTAATTATTGTCTGTAATATATACATATATCAAATCATTATGTTGTACACCCAGAACTAATACAATATTATATGTTAATTATATCTCAATAAGAAAATTCCCAATGAATTTTCTTTTAACTTTTGATATTCCAGATGGATCAAGTCTACAAGATCTTTCAAATGATCAAGTAACCTTATAGAAACTGTTGGACTCACAGAGTTTTCATTTTGAGATTTAATGGATATTTTTACAAATTTGTGTGATCGATTGAGTTTCTTTCACAATTTTTTATGGTGTGTATAAGAGTGCTTTCATTTAGGAAAATGGCCAAAAACCTTAGTGAAAAACAGAGAGACCACAAGGTGGCTTGGTGTACAGCTCAGCTCTGTCTTATTTCTTCTTGTGACTGTGGACAAGTCACTTCTCTTCTCTGGTCCTCAGTTACTTCAGTTCTAAGGTAAGAGAACTGATCCAGGGCTTTTGGTTTGTGTGGGTACTTATAAAATATCTGATGCTGCTTGTGTGTGAATACGCATTTAGTCCCCATTGGCCATTGCTTATCTTTTTCACGCCTCACGATGAGGTGGGTGCTCATGTGGGGAAGTGGAGGAATGTGGAGCAGGAATGAAGGGAACGATGACATTGATACAGATGATAGTGCACCATGGACTGAGGGGGGTTACTAACTCAACTCTACACCTGTGGCCCCCAAAACTGGACCAAGTGAGCAGTTCCTAATCTGTCTAATTGCATCACATAGCAATATTTCAAAAACAATGTTGGGCAATTGAGAAATCATCAGTGTAAGAACATAAGAAGTCTGGTATGATGCATTACCTTCATTCTCTAAATAAAATGACATTTCACTATGTGAAATACAGGGAGTACATACGTATTACCAGAAAAAGATGTTTTTTTAAATTCAACAAATTTATCTTTTGTAGAACTCATCCTCTTGTTCTTTTTTTCCCCTCATTTTTCTTTGGATGGGTAAAACAGTCATCTTATATTTTATAGGCTTTAGGATTGGCATTTATTTATTTATTTTTAAATTTTTACCACAGCCCTTTCCTCTCTAATTTATTTTTTTTTGTATGTGATTCTTTTTTACTTTCAATATTGTTTTGTCTTAGTGTCAGGTGTACAGCACAGTGGTTAGACAGTCATATATTTTACAAAGTGTTCCCTCCGGTATTTCCAGGACCCACCTGGCACCATGCATAGCCATTACAACATTACTGGCTATATTCCCTATGTTGTACTTTACACCCTCATGACCATTTTGTAACTGCCAATTTGCACTTCTTAATCTCTCACCTTTTTCACCCAGTCTTCCAACTGCCCCGCCCTTCTGGCAGCCACCAGTTCATTCTCTGTGGCTATGACTGTAGTTCTGGCTTTTTGAAGCCAGTGAGTCCTTCCCGAAGTGTGTTCTATAATTCCTGTTAGTATTTTCTGGGAGAGAACTATTAGGTGAGTGCTCTCCTAGGTTTATTGAAAATCCCAAGAGTGAAATGTTTAGTGGTGCTGGTAAGGCAGGGACGGGAGCAGGCAGGAACAACTCTTTGTCACTTCCTTGGGAGCCCAGCTGAGCTGCTCTGTGTGTGTGTGGAGGGAGCATGCGCCTGAGCACATGTGCCTTTGGAAACGGGGGGTGGGGGGTGGGGGTGTGTGTGGGGGTGGAGCACTGAGATAGAACCTTCATTACCCTGTTGGGATTCTCATCTTTAGATCAAGTTTTACAATTAAAATGGTATGAATAACATAAATAAACTGATGGTGATTTACCTTGCTTTTTAATGTCATGTCCTGGAGTTTTATGACTTGAATTTTGTGAAAATCTCCTTTATCAGCCTGTGAATTGTTCACCAATATCAAATCATTTGTTGATTGAGAAATAATTTTTCCCTGAGGAAGTCCAGCATTGACATGGCACTGACTTAATTGTTAGACAAATCTGCATGTTTTTCCAGAGACTTCTGGCCGCATAGAGCCTTCTGGGGTCCTGAGGGTCCTCCCTAGCATTGCAGGAGTATCATCCCTGTGAGTCAGTCCACACCTGAGTGGGAAAGCCTGCTTTCAGGAGACTCAATCTCTTCTTTGTGTTTGGGAGGATGTTAACAACCAGAAAGTCATCTCCTGGAGGCAGAGATGAGAGCGTCCTTCTGCCCTATCCTGATTCCCGAATGTAACTGGGCTCACCACTAATGTATATTTAGAGTGTGAGTTTCTCACTCCCTGAAGTCATGATTTCTTGTTGCAAAGTTATAATATGTATAGCAGTATAATCATCAACTCCCCTTCAGAGGAAGCTAGAAAGCACCTTGGATTACTTAGTAAATGTGAGTCTTCCAAGTTTTTGCCTTTTTCTGGTCAGTTTTGGCAGGCAAGGTGCCAAAGTTAGTCTTGGCCCACGGCACACCACAGCAGGGAGAGGGTGAGTAAGGGACATGTCTCCCGTTGTTTAAAGTCACACAGGGATTTTATAAGACATTCCTCTGATGTTTATAACAGGTTACTCTTTCCCTGAAAGGGGGATGTTAAATTCATTAAATGGAGATTTCATTCTGCTCATTTCCAACAGAATGTTGTGTATAATTAAACTACCACATTTTTTTTTTAAATCCTGTCCTGGTAATGAAGTAACTTTGAAAAATAGTCTTTTTGTTTTGGGAAGACAGGGCCCTTTAAAAAGGGAAAAACAGAGGAAAGTGGTCTGTAATAGACTGAAAGCAGTCTGAAAAATGTTGTGTGAGTTTGTTCGGTCAGGACTCCAACCTCCACTCTCTTGTCCAGTTGCCTCCTTCCCGCAAACAGAGGCTCTTTCCCTTGAACTCTGCCCAGGAAACGTCTTCCTTCTGCCACTCTTAGGTCTCAATCAATGAAACCACATACTTTCAACCTTTCAAAGTAAAAATTTTGAACCACTAAAATTTTTTCTATGATTTTGACTTTTCACATTTAGTTTATTCCTAAGTGAAGGCGGTTTCTCCCCAAATATTTCTCTCTATTCTCATCGTAGTTACTCAGTCAAGGTCCCTATAACTTTCTGCCTGGCTCCAGCATATTCCTCCTAAGTTGCTTCCTCAGACTGCCCCTTAGCTCTTCCAATCCATTCTGTGTACTTGTTTTTTGGACTTAACCTTTCCTCATCCTCATTCATACCCTCTTCCCTGTCTTAACCAGTGTCCAGTGCGCAAGTCTCAACTCTAGTATTTGAGCTTCTCCAGATCCATCTACTCCACATGCATTCATTGTGCATTGACAACGCATCAGGCATGGTGCTAAGGCTGGGTATAAGACAAAGGTAAAAGCTCGCCTTTGATGGAACTGGAGGGCTGGAGGTTTTAACCATTTTTAGGTGTATGATTGTGTGGCATTAAGTACGTTTACATATTTGTACAACTATCACTGCCATCCATCTCCAGAACTTTTTGTCTTCCCCAGCTAGAACTTTGCCCCCATTAACACTAACTCCCCAAACTGCCACCCTTCCAGCTCTTGGAAGCAACCGTTCTACTTCTATCCCCATGAATTTGATTACTCTAGGCACCTCATAAGAGTGAGGTAATACAATATTTGCCCTTTTGTGACTGGCTTCTTTCACTTAGCATAATGTCTTCAAGTTTCATCCATGCTGTAGCATATGTCAGAATTTCCTTTTAAAGGCTGAATACTATCTTGGCATATGTATAGACCACTTTTTCTTTATTCATTTATCCGTCAGTGGACACTTCGGTTGTTTCCCCCTTTTGGGTATTGTGAGTAATGCTGCCATGAGCCTGGGTGTACAAATCCCTGTTTGGGTCCTTGTGTTCACTTTTTTTTATGGTGCTTCTCTACTTTAAAGATTATTTTCCTCTAAGTTACACAATGTAATGTGAAATAGTTTATTGTATCATTTATTACTAATATTATTTTATAATACTTTTGAATACCCACAAAAGGGTATAGAACAGGTGCTTCCTGTATACCAACAAGCATAGCCATTAACATTTATTGAGCACTGTACCAGGCACTCTTCTGCATGCTTTACATGTAGCAACACATTTAACCCTCAGGATAACTTTATGAGAAGAACACTTACATGTATTTTACAAGTAGGACAATGGAGACACTGAGCCATTATGAACTTACCCAAGGACATATAGAAAGTAAGAGATGTTTATTACTAACTCTCACAGCAACTCAGAAAGGCAGATATTACCATGTTTACTTATTCTGATGAGAAAATTATTGTTTTGATAAATTAAGTGACACACCTAATATCGCACAGTTAAGAAGCAGTAGAATTCAAATGCAACCCTGGTTTAACTGACTCCAGTATCTATGTTCTTTCCACTGCAGTGTATTTTATTTTATATGTTATATTTCTTTTCTTTTCTTTTTTTTAAAAACAGATTGCACATTCTTGAGAGGAGAAAGCATCCTTTTGATTACTGGACATTTTGAAGCATGTAGCATCAGTGATCAATAAATATTTGATTTCCTGTTGTGAGGCCAATAAGAAGATGAAAGTGTAAGACTCAAGGAAAGAACCCAATAGTTTTGAGTGGAGGCTTGAGGAGTTTGAGGACAAGGGAATGGGAAGACATCATTTAAAGCCGTACTTTCATACAGAAATTAGTGCTCAATAACTATTATTTTTCTTTTGTATTTCTGTAATTTATAAGTAGTCATAATATGTGGAATGCAGTACTACATATGCTGCATCCCATGGGGGAAATATGCCATTGATTATTCACAAGAGTTACGCTACTCTCGTGAATTATTAAAATTTGTTAATGAGAAGAGATGCAACCCCACACTCCCAACAGGCTGCTGCCATGGACAGACCTTTTCTGTGAAGAGGGGAGAACTTGTAGGGGGGGCAGGCTGGGAGGGGATGGCTGATAGGCAGAGTCAGCATGAGGATGGATGGCCCCAGTGGGAGGAGGGCATGTGTGAATTGAGAAGTAGGAGCCATCCATTATATAAAAATAAACAATAAGCAACTTTTGAATTGTGGTGCTGTATTTCCTCTGGGATTCAAATGACTACACAAACCACTTGAGCTTCATTTTTATGGTTTATGAAACTAAAGGGAATTATATGCTTATAATTTATCCTTGCTGGTTCCATGTAGGGTTTATGGCTCCTTATGCTATATATGATGGTATCGTGTGCATGCCTGTACACAGAGTTTAATTAATGGCCTGGAGATTATTCTTGGCCTGACTTATTGATGTCTCTGTGCTGGAAAACATGTGCTTCCATGCTGGAAAATAAGAGTTCAGGGCCAGGAGCAGTAGCCTTGGAATCGGGGCTGAAATTATACACTACTTCACGGTCCTACCAGTTTTGGAGGCAGTCTTCGGGATTCTACATGTGTTGTGAACCTTTCCATCGCATCCTATAAGCTCTTGCAATAAATGAAGCAATTAAAACTTTAATTAGATTCTGAGTCCCTTTGAATCAATTTCTTTCTTCTATTTTTTGGGAAGTGCAGTAGACATCAAAGTTACAATCGATTTTTGAGTTATTCTTTCTTTGAGAAGCAGTGAGTCTTCTCCATTTTCTGCAGCTGGGGGTGAGTCTTGCAAGGATGTCTTTTACGGCCCTGCACGTGAACAGAAGAGAGAAGGTCAGGGATTCAGGTTGCAATTTTATCAACTTTTTTCTTTAGAGCTACTCTTGCTAAATTAGATTTTAGAGTGTTAAAGTGACTTTAGTAGATTGAGTTCAGGGGTTTTCAAATGCTTTTAAAATCCACAGATACCTTCTTTGACAAAATCTAGAAGCCAACAGATAAAACAGTTAAACTTGTAGCTGCCTTAGTCCCTTTGGCCAGGAGAGAGGCCATGTGGGCAGTGGTTAAAAATATCAATTGTGGTGTCAGACTGCTTGAGTTCAGGTCCCAAGATTCCCCATGTACTTGGATGGGCAAGTTACTTAACCTGCTTGTGCCTCAGTTCCTTCATCTCTAAAATGGGGATGATAAGAATAAAATCTACTTCATGGGGTTGTGAGAATTAAAGAAAGAACTTGATGCAGATTAAGTGCATGTGGTACTGTCTATCAGCTGCTGCTATTATTTAACCTCCTAAAGGCTTAGTGAAGCACTTTGAAAACCTGTGAGTTATGCAAATGTGTATTGAATATCTATCATGTGCCAGGCACAGCTCTATGTGTTGGGGAGATGGTGGTGAACAAAAAGTCCTGCTTTTCTGGTTCTTGTATTCTGGGGGTCTAGCCCAGTGGCTGGCAAACTTTTTCTATAAAGGGGCAGATAGTAAATATTTTAGGCTGTGCAGACCAGACTGTGTCTGTCATCACCACCCAACTCTGCTATTGTAGCACTTAGGTAGCCACAGACAATGTGTAAATACACGGGCATGGTTGTGCTCTAATAAAACCTTATTTACAGAAATAGGAAGTATATTGGATTTGGATTGAGGGCAGAAGTTCATATCTCCCTGGTCTAACCTAACCTCTCCTTTTTATAAACAAGACAGTTAAGGCCCAGTTCCCATAAGAGTGGCAAAATCAAAACTAGAATCCTGATTCACACATCCTATGCAGTATTCTTTCCATTCTATTAGGCTCTCTGGCACACTGGCTTTGTGAGGGCCTAGGCTTCTCCCTTCATATCTTCTATTTGGTAACAGAGGGGGGCCAGGGGTCTTTCCAGTAAACCTGTGATTTATTTGCTTTTGTATCTATCTTTACAATAATATATTTGTTCATTCAACAAATATGTATTAGGTGCCTATATATACTAGTGACTGTTTTAAGACAGTGGTTAATAGTTAGCAAAGCAGACAAAGATCCTTGCCCTCTTGGATCTTACATTCCAGGGCAGGGGGGTGGTGGCAGGAGACAGTAAACAATACACAAAGTAAATAAGTACATTTTCAAAAAATCAGAAGGATCGGGAATGTAGGCCTAGGTTGTAGGGCTTCCTAGAGTGATCAGAGTAGGACTCACCAAGAAGGCTAAATTTGGGCAAAACCTTGAAGGAGTTAAGGATATCAGCTGAGTGAAACTGGGACAAGAGCCTTTCTGGCAGAGAGAACTGCTGGAACACAGACCACAGACCATGCCAATAGTGTTGGAAGAGTGGCAAGTAGGAGAATGTGGCTGGAAACGAATGTGCAAGGGGGTCAGTGTAACAGAAGATGACATGGAGGTGGGGGTGGGGGTCATGCACTAGTCTGAGCCCGAGCACAATAGGGAGCCATCGCAACATTCTGAATAGAGGAAGGCCATGCTCCAAAAGAACAGGCTCCCTCTGATTGTTCTTGAGAATGGAGTATAGAAACAGACTTGTTAGGAAGCCATTGCATCAATGCAGCAAGAAGAGATGTTGACTCAGGCCATAGTAATAGTTATGGATGGAGGATGAGAGACAGAGCACTGATAAACATTTCCAATAGATTAAGGGTAGAGTGTGAAGAATGAGAAGAATTAGAATGACCTTCTGCTTATAGTGTTCATAGGATTCCTGGGCTCTTCACACTGTCCAAGAACCTTCATTTATGGTTGGGAGAACTGAGGTAGGGAGAGGAGTGACTTGCTCCAGGTCTTAGCAAGTGGCTGCGTGCAGCGCAGTGTAGGGGGCACAACTCTCTGTCCTTTTGCTATTCACTGTTTGTCTTCTTGGGTTAATCTGCTTCCTCCTTCCCCCAGGCCACAGAGCTAGGTGCCCCTCCTCCATCCTTTCTTCTCATTCTGTTTTTACTTACCCTCATCTTTCTGTTTTATGGTTCCCTCCCTGTAGATTACTGTTAAAAGGCTCCCAGCATAGTGCTTGACACAGAGTCAACTAATGTTTGTTGTATGAAGAAATAAAACAAGGTTTTTCAAATAGTCTTTCTTCTGTACAGCCGTTCTAAAATTTTGTGTTCCTTTAGCATTTTTTTCCTTTCACTGACTTTTCCTTCAGTGTTTTTTTAAATTTCCTTTTTCCCTATAGAATCTTTACTTGGATTTGCTTCATATTGTCTATTTTAAGAATTCCCCTAAACCCTGTCATGTTGAAGGGAAAAGTCCTTGGATTTTCATTGTAAATCACGGTAACACATCAGGTAGTAAGACATTTGATATTTTAAATTTCTCTTTTTACTTTCTTTTGGTTCCTCAATAGGTCTCTTGTGGGGCATACAAATTCAGAGCGTCTTGAAGTTCTGCCAGGATGTGGCAGAGCTGCAGTGGTGTGTCTAATACTTGACTGAGTGCAGTGCAGCCAGCTAACGCAGGGCTCACCCGTGCTCAGAGCACGATGCCACTGTCTGACTCGGCCCTCTCTTTTGTCATCACTCTCAGTTGACCATGTGCTGGAGAAACCACCAAGTGTCAACCGTCTAGGGCCTAGACTCTAGGCAACCCTGTCCCGACCAAATCTTCTCAGGATGAAGATGCACCTGCAGGGTGCATCTTTCAGAACGGCTGGTCTCTGAAACTGCAAGTTCACTTAACCCTTTGCTTTTAGGTAAATTATGGCTCCAAGTCCTGTAAACTACGACAACACAAAAATCGTGTTAGGGAATGTAATCGATGAAATACCTATTACTTAATGTGACCTGAGAGATATTTTTATTCTTTTCTATTCTCTTTCATATTATTTTTGAGGAATATATTTCTCCTTATTGTCTTAGTGAAGACTGTGAGCTGGCAGTAGACTATTTGTTGCCATAGTTTGGCTTTATGACCCACTGATCATACTCTCATCCTTTTGAATTCAAGGATAAAATAATAGATGATATCTATAGCCTGGTGTCTTGCTGAGTGTTCTACATGCATTCTTTAATCCTCACAACGACCCTAAAGTAGATATTATTATTCCCATTTTATAGGAATGAAAATACCTGTATGCCCAGGGCATACTTGTTATCAGCAAATGGTATTGACAGATGTGCAGGCTCTATGGCATGGTGCTAGCTTATATTCAGTTTTTCCACATATATATTTTAAATTAAGATTCTTTTGGAGGTACAGACTTAGGTTAGTTTGTGTTTCACTTGGTATGTGACATTTTATAACAATTCCCAACATTCATATCCCATTGTAGCATTTACGAAATGCTTCTACAAATGTCTATCTCTGTTAACTTTAGTGTTCTGTGGGCACTCAACTTATTGTCTTTTTTTCAGTCAAGCTAATGATCTTAGATGCACAGAAAAGCTTCCCTGTTTCTCTGTTTCCCTTTTAAGTCCCCCCATCTCTCAACTTTCTCTACATTGATTGCTTTATAGTTTCAAAATAATTTCACATTTATTACCCTCAAATCAGTAATCCGAGGTACATGTAATTCTACCCATTTCGCTGTTGAAGAAATTGAGAATTGATTTGATTGTTGGAGAGATAAGGCAGAAGGAAAGTCACAGAAATTAGAAGTGTGGGGAGAACTCAATCCACCACTCATGGCTTTGAAGAGTAGAGGGCCACAAGCCCGGGAAAATGGGCCGCCTCTAGAAGTTGAGAACTGCCCCAGCCAACATCTGGTAAGGAAACGGGGACCTTGATCCTACAATGTCATGGACCTGAATAAGCCTGGAAGCGCATTCCCCCCTAGTGCCTTCAGAAAAAAAAACACTCAGCTTCACTCACCTCTTGTTTCCTCTTTGTGAGATGCTTAGCAGAGAACCAGCCAAGCCGTGTTGTGCCTAGACTACTGATCCACAAAGATTACAAGATAATAAATTTGTTGTTCTAAGCTGCTCCATTTGTGGTAATCTGTTATAGTAGCAATAGAATACAAATAAAGTCACAAGAGCTACTTAGTGGTAACTAAGGCGATCCCAAATTCCACATTTTTCCCACTGGCTGCCCAGGATAGCACCCAATGTTGTGACTTCTAAGAGTCAGAGGACCATCTTCTCCTGATGTGCACATTTGGGTAAAGAAAAAAAATCTGAACTTTTAAGCTTATAGTTTTGTGTAGATTTTATAATATAATAAATGCATTAGTATAATAGGATTGTTATGATTTGCATGTATTGTGTTGCTGGGTCAACTGTTCTTTTACTGATAGGATTGCATGATGAAAAGGCATGTTGAATAGTGACCTGGTGAAACAAAGAGCAGAGTGTGGAGCCAGCGTGCTCTGGAGGAAAGCTCCCTGTGTTTGGAGTTGACCCTTTCAACCTATGACCGTAATTAGCTCAGTGACTTTGGCTAAGACACTTTACATCTCCGGCTTACAGTTCCTCATGGGACCCGAGGTAGGCGTGCTAGGTGCTCCCTGAGCTTTTTCTGAGAATATAGAGTTGCCACGTTGATCTCCAAATCAGTAACTACCATCTCTGAATCATGTCATTGGTCTGATTGCGGGGGAAAAAGAGAAAAGCATAGACAAAAGGCCAGGTTTGCTCAGTTGGCTGGCTGTCTGGACTAACTGATCTCTGTGTTTGAACTGACTTAATACAATAAGCTACTTCTGGGCAGATATTTTTCTGGTTCATTTTTTTAAGGCTTACAAACCTCTAATCTGGTGCTTTGTACCAGATTATTAATATTTTGTGAAATGAATGGGTGGACTTAAGCTAGTAAAATAAAAATGTTAAGGTTAAGAAGAGGCATTAACCACACAGATTATAGTGATATCTCATTTATTACCAAGGCCCACGTTGCTTGACCACTTCTGTTGGACCACAGGATCTTGAGGCGACTGGCAGTTAAATGGATGTGTCTATGGATATTCCAATAGGACTGTCAGAATAATATAACTACATGTATCATGTGCTGGTCTCATTCTAAGTGTTTCTGTATATGAATCCATTTAGTGCTCACAATAACGATATTGGTTTTGTACTAATATTGCTCCCTTATTACCAGTTGATAAAGCAAGGCACAGAGAGGTTAATTAATCTGCCCCAGGTCACACAGCTAGTAATTGCCAGGGCAGGAACCCAAACCCAAAAGGCTGGCTTTAGAGTCTGTGCCCCTCACCACTATACTCTTTTGCTCCCCAATGGTAGGAGGTAGCAAGGCCAATTAAGGAGGACTCTTTTCCTGAGTCCTTCAAACATAGGTATGTCTTAAACTTCTAATCCACCAAGAATATTAAGGAGCATGGTTCCCCAAGGACTCAGAGCATGGGGCCAGAATGGGAGAACCCAGAGTGGGGTGTCTAGTCTTGCCATAGAGGGAAGTAGGGGGAAGATCACAGCACAAAATGCTATCTGGCCTTGAAAAAATTATTTAAGCTTCCTGAGCCACAGTTTTCTCAGATATCAATACAGGGCTGACAATAACTACTGAATGAAGCTGCTGTGAGAATTAAATAAAATAGTGGATGTAAAGCGTAATGTTTCAGGCATGGAACACAGTAGGGGCTTAGTAAGTCTTTGCTGCACTGCACTGCACACTGGTGTGAGTGGCCTTGAAGGCCAGAAGACGTTAACACATGTGGGAGAGGTTATCTTCTTCCTCCTGCAGCACAACTTGGCCTACACAGAGTTCAAATGCACCATGTCCCAAGCCTATCCCATGATCTCCCTTCCTGCCCTTCTGATCTGCCTTTTGTTCTCTGGACCTCTCCTCAGGGCTTTACTATTTCCCCACTATCCTAGGTTAGAGGGCTCACACCTATATCCAAAAAACTTCAGAGCTTTGCTGAGTCTGGCTCTACAAAGTCGGTAGGATTGATCTTCCTCTTTTTTTCCCCATGGCTAAGGGTTTAGATCAGGTCCTCATTAGCAGACTTGGATTATAGGCATAGCCTCTTAGACCATCTTCCCATTTGAAGTCTCCACGCTGCCTCTGGTTATCTGCCCAAAATATAAGACAATATATTGCTCCCCCATGAAAACTTCCTTTTAACTTTGCACTGCTTTTAGTGAGGCTATGGGTTATCTGCCCTTTTCATGGTCTCGTCTTGCCCAGGATCTAGATGAGGACTTGGCTGCAGTAGCCTTATGCGATCTCTGGAGTGCATGAGCCTGATAGGGATGGCTGGGTGGCGTGTATCAGCAGCTGGGTAAGGGAGCCCCCAATACCGGGGTTGCTAGAATAAGTAATTAGATATTGAAGGCGACCAGCTTCAATTCTTGCCAAGACCATTAATTTTTTCCTTCCTTTCCATTTTCCACCTTTAAACATTTCATCATCACCAACTTTTCCACTAAAGTACATAGAAGAAGAGTGAAAGCAAGCCCTTGAGAATATACAGAAATCCTGGGGAAGGCTCTGGAGATAATCTCTGTGTCAAGAAACTGGGAGATACTATGTATATAAGTTTTGGTTTCCAAATACACAATTTGTAGGCCTGAGATCTTTTAGGTCACTAGGCTATACTTTAATGTACTTAAAAGGAATGTATTAATAGTTACCTTTGTGACTTCTAAAATGTAAATAGCATAATCTTCATCATTATTCTGTCTACCACCAAAAAAGTATATGTAAATGTTAATTTCTTTTTTTTCATTTGTAGGATCCAATCATGTCATTCCTATTGCTTAGGCAAAAGACCACAATTTTACTTATTTGTTAAATTTAACATTTTAAAATACTGACTGTATATTAGGTACTGTTCTAAGAACTTTACAGATCTTAAATTATTAAATTCTTTGGGGGTGGGTACTATTATCCTCACCCCATTTTGCAGATGAGAAAACTGAGGCACAAAAAGGTTAGATGACTTCTGTAACACAGCTGGTCAGGCTTCATGGTCTGGCTCCTGCCTATCTCACAGACCTTGCTTCACTGCTTCCTTTTGCTTTGTGGTTCTGGTTATCTTCATCTTTGTATAAGCATACTGAGCCTGGAGTACATTCTTCTCTGTTCTTCACCCAGTTAGTTCCCAGTAGTTTTTTAATATTATATTGTGAATGTACCTGAGTGTGGGAGAATTCAAATAGCCACAATGCCACTGAGGTGGGAATTGATGAAACTGAATCTAAAGGCCTAACATAGTTTTTTATGGACTTTCCTCCCACCTGAGCTTCCCTGAGTCTTTTCCATCTCTGTTGGGAAGATCACTCATTGTCTTTGTGTTCAGGCTTTGTTATCTGTTTAGTGAGCACCCCCATTTATCCTTGTGTTCTCTCTTCCCAGTCACTGTTGGGAGGACGACCATATATACCTGCATTCAGGCCCCCCTCCTTGGAGTTTTCCTTAACTCTTTTCTTGCTCCCATCCCTCAGGAGATCCTGTCAGTTCTGCCTTCATAATCTATTCTGAATCTAACCATTTCTCTTCTGTCATTACCAGATTAATCCTCGCCATCATTGCTTCTTGCCTGGACCACAGCAAGAGCCTCTTCTTGGTCTCATTTCCTCTCTTGTCCCTTCCATTATATGAGGTCTGTCCAGAAGGTATTCAGCCATGTAATTGATAAATAGAGACATTCATTGAAGAAGACACAACAAACATTGTACATAGGACAATGACACCTCTGTCCCCTTCAAAGTAGGCACCTTGAGACCTCACACAGTTATCCCAGTTGCCATTAACTGCCCTGTCATATTTTCCTGAATCTCAGCGATGGTCTGAAATCTCTTCCCTTTCAAAGGTGATTTTAGTTTTGGGAAAAGCCAGAAGTTGAAGGGCACCAAATCTGGAATGTAAGGGGTTAAGTCACCTGGGTGCTTTGATGTTTTGCCAAAAAACTGCATGAGATGTGATGCATGAGTGGGTGCATTGCTGTGATAAAGCTACCAATCACCAGTTGCTCATAGCTGCAGCCTCCTGAATCACCTGAATAGTTTCTTTGGAGGAATGTTCAAGTTTAAATGCAAAATTTGATGCAGATTCATTGCTCTACTTGCTCAGTCATTTTGAATGCGACAGCCATACAGTACACATGCTCATTCAATAGTGTCTACCTCCACCACTGACTAGTACAGTGAAGTCATCATTGTTCATGCATGTGCATTCCCGTCCACTGTCCTTGGTTGCCATGTTACATTGATGTTGCACAAACCATTCTTGTTATATTAACAATGGCTGGACTTTTTCTGGAGAGACCTTGTACTATTCACAGTCAGCCAGAATAATCATGTCACTCCTCTGTGTCACCTCCAATGGCTTTCTGTCATATTCACAACACAATTCAGTACCTAACCATGGCCTATGGGGTCCCTCATGATCCTGTCCATAGCTGTGTCTTTGTCTTTGTTTCCATCATCTCTTTGTCCATCATCAGCTGCTTGCTGCTCCCAGGTCCACTGACATTCTTCCTTCTACTCTAGAAGCACTCCAAATAGCCTCTGTGTTCACTTGCTGTTTCCTTCTGGAACACTTTTCCCAGATCTGTCTGTGGCTGATTCTTCTTTGTCCCCATGTCTCTGTTCAAACTTGACTCTTCAGAGAGGTCTATTCTGTCTCACTGTACTCTGTCTCTTAATCCTGCTCACTTTACTTCATGGCACCCGACTTTCTATTTCTTTCTCTTTCTATTAAATTTATTGCAGTGACGTTGGTGAATAAAATTGTATAGATTTAAAGTGCATAATTCTATGATACGTTACCTGTATATTGCAGTGTGTGCCCACCACCCAAGGTCAAGTCTCCTTCCATCATCATATATTTGGCCCCCTTCACCATTTACTACCACTTCCCTCTGGTAACCACCATGCTGACTTTTTCTTTAGCTACATATGCATTTGCTTTTATGTTCTCACTAGCATATACAGGGATACAGGCCCTGGAAAAATATCTGGCACATATTGAGTTTATTAAATATTTGGAATAATGAATGGATTATTGAATAACTAAATATGAATATAGAAGAAGAGAGAGTTGGATATTTCCAAAAAGATTTCTGCTGAGACTATTAAAGGGTCCTGAAGACAGTCTATCTAAGGGCGAGTCCCTACTTTTGATGACAAAGGAAATTTAACTACCCAGGGAACAAAGTGAGCCTGAGCTGAGGGAGATTTCTCTGCTACTGTTTATACACCTGTTGATTGCCCATAAAGGGCCACCCATCCTGCTGGTGGAGGCTTAGGGCAGAGCACCTGATTTTCCATCACCAAGCAGAGCAGCTGGGCTTTTCTGTCTTCCCTGTGGTGGGGGTCGTGCTGGGAGCAGGCCTACAGAAGCATGGAACACAGGGTGTTATTCCCTCCCTGGATGGTTTGCGAGGTGCCAAGAGCCTGTTTGTCCACCTCGAGTAACGTCCTTTGGAGAAGCTCACTACTTTGGCTGAATAGCAGAGCTTTTCTCAGGGAAAATCTCCATGGAGTTTCTGCTTAGGCTTCCCAGTATAGATTAGTGATTTATAGCAGTCTTAAGCCTCTTTATATTCCATTTTCATCTCTGGCCATTGATTTTTGCCATTTGCGGCTTATAATGGAAATGAGGATAGCTCGCACAGATGGAGCAGTTACTAGACGCTTTTCTCTGTCTTGCAGCTAGGGCACTCTTGAGGAGTGAGCTGAATGGCCACTTTCTTCCTTAACTCTTCTCGGCTTCACCCAGTTGGGGTCTCTTGGAAGGTGGTCATCAATTCTATGGATTGGTTCATATCGTAGTGTGAAAGCAAATGCAGGGAAAAGAAAACCTAAGTTATAAGTTATGACAATTGATACTAATTTTAGGAATACACTTTGCTAAAATGGGATAAAAAATACTTTATGTTCAAACAACTTTCCTCTACCAGTTTTGAGGGGGCAATGAAATAGTTCTTTCATTGTAGCTTGATTATGATGCTGGAGTCAAAAGGAAGACTGGTATGTGTTTTGCTTTAAGAAAACTCATGATACATATGGTTGTATATCATGTATATAGAGGTCAGTCTGGAACACAGATTCGATCTGAAAGAGTAAGTGGAAAAGGCCTGTGAAGATATGAAGCAGGAGATTCATGTCGCTGCATGAAAACTAGGCTCCTTAGCACTTCTATTCTTGATTCCCATTTAGTATTCTAGTCTCAATGTTTTCAGTTGTCTTTCCCCCACATCCTGGAGCAGCTAAGAAGCAGCAAAGTAGAAAGCAGAGGAGGTTGCAAGTCAAAATCAAGCTGATGAAAGAGTGAAATGACAGCTGACAGCAAGAGAGGTGACAGCAAAGCTTAATCAGCAATGCAGGACTGCTGTAGACCAGCAGAAGATTGTCAGGTTTTGTCTGTGAGTCCAGGACAGACACAGTTGGACTTGCCTTTACACCTGACACACGGGAAGACAACACTGGAGGAAATGGTTAAAAGTAGGAGGATGTGAACCTCTAAAAGTTATTCCTGAATTTGCGAAGTCAGGGAGATCTGCTTGGGGAGGAAGCTGGGATAGGAAACTGGGCAAATGTTGCTTGGCTGGAGCCAGTGCTGGAGGATGGAGAGATGGTTTCCAAGGGAGGCGAGCATGCGTGTTACCAGATGGAGGTGCACTGAGGTCTGTGCGGGTGGTTAGGTTGCTTCAGAAACTAAATGAGAAGAGTTAGGTGTTTGGTGGCCGACTTCCTTTTTTATAGCTATTAAAAAAATCTGCCACAGATTTATACCTTAAAAATAGACCAAAAAAAATGCCCTAAGGAGGGAGCATGATGACCTTAGGACATGTGAGGATGTAGTGTATAATGCCTTTTTATCTAAATGTAGAAAAAAATTGAGCTTTAGTTAAATGAAACTGACAGAGGCATCTGTGTGACACATAAATGAATACCTGTATATTTAGGGCCATGCTCAAATCAAGTACAAAATTTTAAAAATGTTTGGAAATGACCAGTCTATTGAATAACATGGCTCGATCAACTAGTCTGAATTAATTCTTTCAATTTCTGTCCCCAACTTCATTTGCTTACCTAATTTCTATCTATAGCCTCATTTTCCCTTTCACTTCTTTTCGTTTTTTACTTTTAAATGTCGATTTTATTTATTTATCAACATTTTTCTTGATTTATATATATATATATATTTTGTTTTTATTGTTGTTCAAGTACAGTTTTCTGCCTTTTTCCCCCACCCCTCCCCACCACCCCAGCCATCCCCACCTCCCTCCCCTGTTTCTACCCCTACACCTTGTTTTTGTCCATGTGTCCTTTATAGTAGTTCCTGTAACCCTTCATCCTCCCCCCACCCATTTTCCCCTCCCACCTGCCCTCTGGTTATTGTCAGTTTGTTCTTAATTTCAATGTCTCTGGTTATATTTTGCTTGCTTGTTTGTTTTGTTGATTAGGTTCCATTTAAAGGTGAGATCATATGGTATTT